>BHDV01014689.1:121403-159475 GCA_005406045.1 Adoxophyes honmai
AAACTCTCTGCGCGCCATTCAGAGATTTTATTGCTCCGCAGACTCGATCGCACAAAAGTCTGTCGTCTGCGCTGCGCCTTACGCACTGCAAAAATAGGGTAACCCTATCAGCACCCTGAAGCCGGTGTATACAGATGCTATGAGCACCATAAGCACTTGTTCTGACCTTTGGTTCCCTTGGGTAATCATCAT
The DNA here is from genome assembly GCA_005406045.1 of Adoxophyes honmai. Classification (NCBI taxonomy): domain Eukaryota; kingdom Metazoa; phylum Arthropoda; class Insecta; order Lepidoptera; family Tortricidae; genus Adoxophyes; species Adoxophyes honmai. The sequence continues at coordinate 121,596 of BHDV01014689.1, forward strand.
CATCATCATCATCAGCCTATACACGTCCCACTGCAGGGCATAGACCTCCGCTCAGTATGAGAGGGCTTGGGCTATATTTCCCACGCGGACCCAATGCGGATTGGGAACTTAACACACAACGTTGAATTACTTCGTCGCTATGTGTAGGTTTCCTCGCGATGTTTTCCTTCACCGAGTAGCTCGTGATACCTAAATATCAAATTCGACATCGCACATAAATTCCGAAAAATTCAGAGGTGCGAGCCCGGGGTTTGAACCCACGACCCTCTGCTTGAGAGGCCACAGGTCAAACCGCTGGGCTACCACGGCTTCCCTTGGGTGAACTACGGATACTGAGACAGACCCGTGGAACACATATTTTTAAGAACCCGGAGTCGTGTTGAATTCCATACAATCGGAGCTCAAAAGTAATAATAATAGGAAATAAGGATAGGTACCTACCTAAGGGTAGATTGATAAAGATAATTTTGATTCCCAAGTGACCTGCGTATAGTAAAAAAATGTGTACCGTTTTGAGTAAAAATTTAGGTTAAGTTTTTCTTTATGACGAAAAAAGGGAACACTTTTTATTGATGTCAGAGGTATGATCACACATCTGTGAATTATAATTAGGAGGTCTATTACACCATGCATGTAGTCATAAAAAATGCCACATATTTTTGTAAAAATTTAGGTATAGATAGGCGTAGGATAGTAAAAGCCAAGAATATATTCCAAAAATTGTAATGATCCTTTTTTCTCTATATATAAAAAAAATCTTCTTCTTAACTAAAAGTTACAAAATAATAAAATATTGTTATAATACTAAGTATATTTAATAATAACACATCTAAGCTAAAAAAATATTGGACGTCACCATTCTCTCTCTCCTTCTAATTTTTAATATAAAAATCTCCGGAGTCTCGCACTCATCCCCTTTACCGAACTAAATTATAGAATACAAAAATACCTCTATCTCTACATTACGGCTAACATCTTAATTTATCAGTTCAAATAGTAATAGCTATATGCCTTATTTCTCCGTGTATTGCGGGAAAACTTCAATGAAAAATTACTGTGGCACATTCGTTTATTCCTAGAAACCTAAACACAATTTGCAGAGCGAAATTAAAAGTTGGCGCTTACGCAATTTTGACGGAATACTGTCAAAAAGCGCGCAAAGTTACGTAAGCGCCACACCGATCGCTCAAATTGCTTACTTAAATGAGCTCGCATACAAACTAAACTAGACAACTGAAGTACTTGTGCCCTAAAATTTGACTTAATTAAACTATCACTCTGCAGTTCGTATCTGCAATTGCGATCTATCTAAATCCTTAAACAATATCGTAAGTTAAACATGCAATATATTTTTAAGAGAATATTCATATCTATATTGCAAACTTGCTTACAGCAATCCTAAGTAGGGGGCAGTGAATGACTGGTTTCAGAAGTTTATTAAGCTAATATTATGTTATATTTATGCACTATAATTAAAAACACTGAAAGCATGCTAAACTTGAAAGATAATATCATATTGCACAAAATTTGTGTTATACACTGTGGAGTGAATCATTTCTCACGATTGCACGGATATAATTAAGATAAAACTAGCAAATATATACAAGGTGTATCAATATAACAGCAAATCCTCCAAGCATATTTGAAAGCAATACTGATACTGTAAAGATTTTCATATAAGAAACTGTTTTAGCTTTACTTTTTTGCAAATCCTAAATTTTTCTTTTCAACATATTTATTAATAGCGAAAGTTACACAATATTAAACCACTTTATTTCACTTAAGTCACTTAAGAGTTAATTTAAATATAATTATAATGTTCATCAATGCTCTTTAGGGATATCCGCATCTGTTGATACACCCTGCATGTGCGAAAAAATAATTGTTTCAAATTCTAAACATATTACAAATACTAATAAGAATACAGCAAAGCGAAGCACAAAGAGCGCAATTAAAAGAACTTATCGCAGTAAATTCAGTTCGTTTGCAAACAGAAAATCGAATATAAATTCGTTAATTATTACTTTACAATTGCTCTATCAACACGTTAATGCTTCGAATTACAATAATAGTAAAAGCGTACAAAAATTACGGATTCGAATTTATTATAACAGTTTTAAGGACAGTCATAAAGACTTGTATTTACTCAGTGCTTCCAGAAGGACTAACAAAAGAGTTAGTCAATGTTTACGAAAAACGCTTATATATAAAGGTTGTATAAAACAACTTATTTACAGAAAGCGTTGATTAAATACGTTACGTTTACTAATTATGTATATCTACTCTTGGAAAGGCACAAGCTGGTAAGCCTAATCCTGCATCACAGGCGTCATCTACACTATACTAAGTACGTCGATTACACTGCGCAATTCTAAAGCGTATAGTTTTACGTATAGTTCCAGCACTGTTACAAAGATATACTCGCGTTAGTATGGACAGATACCGATTATAGCTTCCCTTTTAGTTACTTGAATATTTTAGGTTCGGTGCCGCGTTTTGGCAGATATTTGAATATAGTTTTTATATATAGTAATTATAGGGCTGTATATATTTGAGAATAACACCTCTGGGTACTAGTAGTGTTTAGTTATATACTATAGCAACGTCCTAGGTCAACCTGCATAGCTAAATATTGCACTGTAATATCAAGATTCGGGACACTGGTGAAATTTTATTACGAAATGTAGATAAAACTGTATAAGTGACCTTCCAAATATAAAAATTGGTTAGAAGTTACGTAGTCAGTAGGAAATCACTTCTTAGTATAACATACAATTTGTAGTTTACACAACACGCCAATTCTACAAAAAGGTTAAAAAATACTTTTTGACACCAGTTCTTACGTATCGATTACAAAACCATTAATATCATACTTTACTTTGATTAATTATTTATTATTGATATGACTTCTTTATAAACGGGGTGCGGTAATCTCGCTATTACATTACTAAACTGTTAAGATATATTATATAAAGCTAGTAATCCAAACACAAAGTGGCGCTTACGCCCAAAGTTAAATAGAAATGCCTAAGCGCCAATTGCATTAAGCCCGTTTATGCACTTCGGTAAATACATATTGCAAAAATATACAAGTTTTCCGATATACTATACTTATAATCTATAAATTGAGAAAAATGCGAGGGCAAGAAGTTTATCTTAATAAATATACACTTGCCTTTAATACTTATGAAGTTGAGAGCTACCAGTTCTTATTTATAATTCGACTAATGTATTGATAATAACGTTTAAAGGTCTCATAATGTAATTTTATTACTGAACAAGTAAAGTTATGCCACATTACGGTATCTTTTAATTGATCTTTATTACCAATTTAATAATTGAAACTTACACATGCATATAATTATTGCATTATGCGACACTTTTTGACAAGAGACCTACCACCAACATCATTTGTACTCAACAAAGGGGATCAATCATATTTCAAGAGCATGCAAGACTGTTGCAAAACACGTGCCGCTAGCACTTACGCCATCGATTTACATAAAAACTACAACTAACTGCTCATAGCTTTTGCATTCCCACACTGACTTCTAGTTGCGTTAAAAACAAACGCCAAAAATACATCGATACGTGCTTACATCTAAATAGTATGTACAAATAACATTACACCTATAATAACCAGAATACTTAGGAGGTCTAAAAAAACTGTCAAAATGACATCACCACAAATGCATTCAATGTTCCGGCCAAAGTTAACGAATACCTTTGAAGCAAAATTTTACAAATCAACCATAGCTTGAGCTTGCTAATTGTAGCCAGGACTTACTTTAGTGATTCAAATTGATATTAAATCTTAATTATTACGTATATAATACAATTCTACTTCATTACAATGGAAAAGTCTTTACAAAATATAATACTTTATTTAATAAATTGTTCCCAATGCCTTACTTCTATGAAGACCAAGTTATGTATGGGAAAGGCGCTTACGAATAAATTGGGCTGTTCGACAAGTAAAAACCAAGCGGTTATTTGTAAGCGGAATTTAAGTATGGTTGTTTTCATATAATTGAATAAAGACATATACCTACCGCTAAAAATTGTAACAAAATAATTCAAATAATATGTTGATATAAATTTACAATCAAAGGCATATTTTTTTCTATTTTCTCTTCGCGCATTGGTCTCGGTAAATTGGTATAATTAATTGAAATAGTAAGGACATAAACACTAGAAGAATAGAGTTTTGAATCTTACAATTACATGCTGTTTTTATTTGAAAGAAATTATCACTTATTTATTTAGTATCTAATGTTTTTGAGCTATTTGTCTTAAGTAATTATTATTTTATTATGTATATTATTCAGATGGAATGAAATATAACTGTTATTGTACAAAAGTAATGTAAAAACTACGTAAGCGCCATTGCTTTAAGGAACGTTTCATATACGAATTGTATCATGCCGATATAATGGCTATTTGTCTTTTTTATGATGCATTTTTATTTTAATGTATGCTTACAGCAAATTTTGATTCTAATTAACAACTTGATTTGGACATATATCAATATTTTTATTGTTTAGTTATTGGTATGGCACTCAACAAAATAATATTGGCAAAATAATTATTGTAAATTTTAAGATATTTTTCGTATTTTTACTATATTGTTTTTTAATTATTTCATATATTGGCGTGTTATAAGATCTGCTACTGTCCTTTCAAATATGTATGGAGTTGCAATATGGATCACAGGGCGTTCGAATGCTCAAATAGAGGCGCTTATGCTATTTTACCACAAATTGAAAGTAACCTAAGCGCCACTATTTGCAATCAAAATTAATATCATCAAGATATTTATTGCTTAGTTTATTTTCAACGTTGGTCTTGTAGGAAGAATCTAGTAAAAATGAGTAAAGTTCTCAACCCGCACTGGGCGTGGGTACTATGCTCGATCTAGTGCAGTTTGTATTGAAAGCGTCCATGATTCCGAGTATGAAAAAAACAATTTTTATTCAAGATGAGAATATAAATGGACACATGTTTATAAAATGGCCCATTAACGCTCTTTCTTCCAAAAAGCGGTCGTCACTAGATGGTGCTTTACAGGGTCTCAGATTAAAACTAGAGTTCCACCGCCACATTGGAAGAATACACGTCGATAACTAATTCGAGATAGGTCAATATACCACGAACATTTATGACCATATCCTAAAGTCGGACACTCCATTCTCTTGCGTAGAAAAAGGCCTACAGCCAAATTGAAAAAGAACATGTGGATAACTAAATCGAGATAGGTCAATATGCCACGAAAGTTTATGACCATTAACAAAGTCCCGGTTTTGGATTCTTCATTGTACAACTACATCGGTCGGACACTCCATTATCTAGCGTACAAAAAGGCATGTACAGCCAAATTGGAAGAGAACATGTCGATAACTAATTCGAGATAGGTCAATATGCCACCAAAATTTATGGCCATTTACAAAAGTCCCGGTTTTGGATTCTTCACTGTACAACTACATCGGTCGGACACTCCATTCTCTGGCGTAGAAAAAGTGATGTACCGCCACATTGCAAGAGTCGTCGATAACTAATTCGAGATACGCTTTCAGATTGTTGTCGGGTCCGTGGCCAATTGTTGGAACTGTCAGTGTCAGTGGTCCCCTCTAAGCAGTTCCATGAGAAGATTGAAGCTCGGTCCATCGCCATCTTTGTTCTTGTTGGCGGGATTCAGCATTTCTTTGCCGACTTGCATGAAGAACTGGAACAATAAAAATGGTGTTGTCAATTTTAGTACTCTTTCAGACAGCATAAGCAGGGAAGAACAACTCCGCAGTTTAGGTAAAAGAGAACAATAGTTTTACTAATAAGCGAATAAGGATATAGGCTAAGTATATTTTAGATGACAGGCTAGCAACCCGTAACTATCATACATGCCAAATTAAAAGTTAAAAATATCCTTGAAGTCGCTATTAACCGCGAAACAGTCATGGTTTTGATTAGCATTTCGTATGATCTGCATACCACATTTAGGAACAATGCTTAGACATGTTCGAGAGTGGACCTACGTAAGTACGTATCCACTATTCTGTGGTAAAGGTACCAAATTGTATCCCCTATAACAGGGCCCATTCATTCATTTATTCATTCATCCATTCACTCATTCATTCAGCTCATACCTGGCAAGTCCTCTGCAGCTCTGGTATGCGTAACAGCAGCTCCCCAAACTTGGCGGGCGTGTCCGGAGAGTGAGCAGCCGTGTACGCTTGGAGTGCCGCCAAGGCCTTCTCTTGAGACGCCCGGACTTTCTCAGCCTCGCGCAACTCTGGTGCATCTGAGACAAAATTACAAGTGAAAAGTGTGACCAGTATATACCTTCGACTGGATTTTTGAATTCATGTGCTCTGCCTACCCCTCCTGGGAATACAGGCGTGAGAATATGTATGTATGTATGTATGTAGATAGAAGTGATAGGTACCTGAGGTAAGCAGGACGATCACTTTCAAAGCCACGTATTCGTATCGATCCACTCTCAATCTTCGGAGATGATCGGTGAAACTGAGCATGCGCTCAATGCACGGCGTGAGACCCAGTCTGGAAAGAATTTATTATCATTATCAGTGAACACAGCAGAGGACTAAAAAACTATTTATACCTTATCGGTTTAGGTAGTTAAAACAATATAAACAATCTTGACATGTCTTTTTGTCGAAATACACAGTCTAAAAATGAAAATCGTTACACTATACAATTCAATTATGAAAGTAAATGATTTTTTCACACCTAAATTGTAAAATGTAAAGATTTCGATTTATAAAGTGTACGTTTAAATAAAAAGACACGTCAAGATTGTTTACATTGTTTTAACTACCTAACCGATAAGGTATAGTGGCGTCATTGGTACTAACTTGGCGCTCTGGTGGAGGGTGATGCCCCTCCCCCCTCCCACGCGCACTTCCCCCGGCGTGCCGACTCCTCGGTAGCAGCACGAGAGCACCAGCAGCTCGCACCAGCTGTTGATGAGCAGGCAGATCTGGTCGTCGATCTGGAAGGACCAATGACCTTGAAGGGACGCTCGGAAACGAGAATGTCATAATTTCGAAATGGCTAATTTCGAAGGGTCGTAATTTTAGATAGATAAATTAGATAGATTTATTTATTTCTTTTTGAAAATTACATTACATCTAAATCATATGTCAGACAAAAGGAATTCACAAAAAGATCGTAAAATGGTAAAGAATAGTTAATAACTAAGTAATAAATACAATAACAAATTAATAGCAATAATGTCAAGATCACGAATATCAAAATAAAATAAAATCACAAAATGTGAAAAATGTCAAAATCAAGAAATAAACGTTAAGGATAAAATGTCAAAAGGTAAACAAAAATAGTAATAAAATCTAAAAGCAATTCACAAAAGGGTCGTCAAAGTGTAAATAATAATGATAATGAATAAAAAATAATAAAACTAAGATTACTAAAGAATAACAATTCATACATTGATGTCAAATTCCTGTTACTGTAAGTAATCTTTTACAGAATAATTACAGCGATTTATCCAAGAGAAGTTCTTTGAGTCGGCGACAAAATACCCTGTTTGAGCATTCATCTTTTAAGTCAGCGGGTAGGCGCTCGTACAACCTAGGGCCAATGACGCTTGACATTGTTACTACTATACCTGCTTATTTAGAACTTAAAATATGCTAAAGTACTGAAATGTACAAGTGACATGGTTTTGTCATTGTATGTATGTAATGTGAAATGAAATTAGTGATCCAAACTTAGGGCGCAGTAAATGCTACGCAACATAATGCATTAGTTCAGTTGCTAAAACTAGCCTGCTAAAATTTTGGATATTCATACTAACGTGGAAAAAATCACGACGTCAATGTTCATACATTTTTCTCAAATTTTGTAACACTTATTGGAACAAATGAGTTAAAGAACCACTTATTTTGGATCAATCTTTTGATTAGGGGCACTCTGTATATTGTAGCACTAGCTGTGCCCGAGACTCCGTCCGCGTGGAATAGTGACTAATTTTCCCCGTTTTTCCCGCATTTTTCAATGTTTCTTCGCTCCTATTAGTCGCAGCGTGATGTTATATAGCCTCAAGCCTTCCCCGATAAATGGTCTATCCAACACAAAAAGATTTTTTCAATTCGGACCGGTAGTTCCTGAGATTAGCGCGTTCAAACAAACAAACAAACTCTTCAGCTTTATTATATTAGTATAGATATAAATATTTTTACACTTGCGGCCAGTAGGTACCTAAAAAAAAATCCACCACCTTTGTTTTTTTTCCAACACAACTAAGCACGACAAACCGCAGATAAAAAACGCTTCACCACAAACTCACCGAAATGTTCTTAAACAGCGGCAAGCTCTTGCACCACTTGACTATCTTGTATAGTCTGTGGTCAGCGATGTTGCACAGGTCTGCCAGGAAGTCGGGACTCGAGTTCTGGGCTGTGATCCCACTGGCAGCCAGCAGGGGATTGGCGGATGGACTCCCAGTGGACTTGCCAAGGCGGTTCAGTTCAGACTCGTTGTATTGCCATAGATGTTCCACATCCATTATTTCCTGGAAACAGGGTCCATTTAAAAGGTGCTAACAAAGGGCATGCCAGGATAAGCTAAGTGAATCTGCCCCCACCGAGTTTGGGCTTGTAATTTTTATGGTTGGTGTGGCTTTACATTAGTAATTAATGTGCAAAATTTCAGCACCCTAAACTTCATAGTTTTTATTTAAATAAAAAAAAAGAAATATCATTTTTCTTCGATAGTTTTTTTTTTAGTGAACCGATTTTTGCGTGCTTCACACATATTGTACATTTAGTAAAGATGATTAAACTACCATTATTACATTTTCATTGCGTCATACAAAAAAATAAAAAAAAATCCATTTAAAGTTTTCAAAAAAATTTTTTTTTTACTTCCGCGTTAGAGACCGCTCCAATTTTTTCACTGGTAATACTCCCACTAACGCCCTATAATATACATTTTTTTCAAAATTTTGGCTGAGGGAGAACATGGAGATATCTTTACATGAAAATTATTTACGTACATTTCCTAGAACAGTTATGGGTAATTCAAATCACAATTATTATAACCTCTTTAGAGGGACGTACATGAAAATGTATTCAAAATATTAAGCACAATAAATAGGATTACAATTAAATGAACAAAGTCACCATGTCAAATAATACACAAAAAAATAAAAATAATAAGTAGTCAAATACACCCCCCTCCCGCGTCATCCCTGGCGCAAAGGTGCCCAAAACGCTAGCCGCGTTACCACGTTGAACTGCGATGGACAACCTTTGCAACAGGAATGACCCTGAGCGTGGGTTTCATTTAAAGATATCTCCATGTTCTCCCTCAGCTAAAATTTTGAAAAAAATGTATATTATAGGATGTTAGTGGGTGTACTACCAGTGAAAGAATTGGAGAGTTCACTAATGCGAAAGTAAAAAAAAAAATATAACTTTAAATTGACTTTTCTATTATTATTTTTTTGTATGACGTAATGAAAATGTAATAATGGTCGTTTAATCATCTCTATCTTTGATATTTTTTTAGTGAACAGTTTTTTGCATGCTTCACACATATTATACATTTAGTAAAGATAATTAAACGACATTTTCATTACGTCATACAAAAAAATAATAATAGAAAAGTCAATTTAAAGTTATATATTTTTTTTTTACTTTCGCATTAGTGAACTCTCCAATTCTTTCACTGGTAGTACACCCACTAACATCCTATAATATACATTTTTTTCAAAATTTTAGCTGAGGGAGAACATGGAGATATCTTTAAATGAAACCCACGCTCAGGGTCATTCCTGTTGCAAAGGTTGTCCATCGCAGTTCAACGTGGTAACGCGGCTAGCGTTTTGGGCACCTTTGCGCCAGGGATGACGCGGGAGGGGGGTGTATTTGACTACTTATTATTTTTATTTTTTTGTGTATTATTTGACATGGTGACTTTGTTCATTTAATTGTAATCCTATTTATTGTGCTTAATATTTTGAATACATTTTCATGTACGTCCCTCTAAAGAGGTTATAATAATTGTGATTTGAATTACCTATAACTGTTCTAGGAAATGTACGTAAATAATTTTCATGTAAAGATATCTCCATGTTCTCCCTCAGCCAAAATTTTGAAAAAAATGTATATTATAGGGCGTTAGTGGGAGTATTACCAGTGAAAAAATTGGAGCGGTCTCTAACGCGGAAGTAAAAAAAAAAATTTTTTGAAAACTTTAAATGGATTTTTTTTTATTTTTTTGTATGACGCAATGAAAATGTAATAATGGTAGTTTAATCATCTTTACTAAATGTACAATATGTGTGAAGCACGCAAAAATCGGTTCACTAAAAAACAAACTATCGAAGAAAAATGATATTTCTTTTTTTTTTTAATTTAAAAACAAACTATGAAGTTTAGGGTGCTGAAATTTTGCACATTAATTACTAATGTAAAGCCACACCAACCATAAAAATTACAAGCCCAAACTCGGTGGGGGCAGATTCACTTAGCTTATCCTGGCATGCCCTTTGGTACAGTATTACCTAACAAAGAATGCGTACCCGCGTCATAAATCAGTTTTGTGGCGCGGGAAACTTCGATCTACCAATGATAAAAGAGATTTTTTCGCGCGCTGAACACTTGCTGTGATTGGTTATTAATTGAAGTCTCAGATAGATGACCTTTGACAGATGTCCAGCACCTCAGCGCCAAATGCGTCGAGTAGCCGAACTATAGTGTGTGCATAGCAAGCAAAATTGTGCCCAGAGCGTTTGTAAATAAAGTTCAATATAGACACATTAGTCGTTCGGCTACTCTCGGACATCGTTCTGCGCTTCTCGGCGCAGACGGTAACAGCCGATGTGACTTATTTTCTTGGGAATACTGTACCGTAGTGAACCTATACTTGAACTGATTTAAACGAAAGTATATGTATTAAGGCTGGGTTCACAGCTGTCCGGGAGCCGGTCTGTGAAACGATGCTTTAGTTCCTCATTTGTGCTCCCGCTCCGGGGGCCCGTAGCAACAGCCCGTACGGGTCTTCCGGACAGCTGTGAAACCAGCCTAAGTAACATGTCTCCATTCCTTCCGTGAATGTCGTAATAGGGGACCAAGTGTCGCCAGCCACAAACGCCGCCACGAGAAGTTAGACGCAGCTACAAAAGTAGTTGAAGCGCGCGACAGCCACTTGTTTAGTTCAGACAGCCGTTTAGTGGCGGCGGGCCAAGCGAGCTGCGATTGTAGCGTGTGGCGGCCACCGGCGTCAACCGGTGGCGAGTCCATATAAAATGTATGAAAACTACAGGAAATACCGGTGGCGGCGTTTTGTAGTCGTCGTTACCTTTTCTGTGCCTATCTATATCATAGATATTGGTGAAGGTTTTGATGTGGCGTACCTGCAATAATGGGGGTACATCTGGTGTAAGGCGGCTGTTGCTAGCCTCGCCTCGACTGTTGTACGATCCAGGGCCGTTTACCTACAAAATATAAAAAGTTCGTGAGAGAATATATTCAAGTTTCATCAAACAAATGATGAGTGGATAACTATTTATCATACAAGTCGTTCGCGAGGAATGATAAATTAGAGGTTACAGCAGTGTTTGTCAAACTGTGTCGCGACCCCCTGCGACCCCCTAGCTAGGGGGTCGAAATGCCTCTGCAAGGGGGTCGCAGGGGTTTCAAGCTTATGCGAAACGCTGTCTGTGCGGACGCCGCGCCGACGCAGGGCACGTTAACGAGACGCTGACGTTCGTAGGACGCCATTAACTTTGCGGCATTGTAACTTAAACGTTGCGTCGACGCTGCGCGGGCGTTCACGAGACAACGACGCTCGAAAGACGTTAAGTGGACGCTAGCCTTAACAATAAGTATGGTATAGTCTTTGTTATTTAACTTGGCATAATTTTTCGAGTAGTAGTTCGCGTATCGCTTTTGTCTATCTTATATAGTCTGTGGTCAGCGATGTTACAAGGGCGTCATAGAGAAATTTCGGGAACAGACTTCTAGAATGTTCTTGGACTTACGCAGGTGAGGCTAGACGCGTGGCGGAGAGTGGTGGGCACGTGTGCTGAGAGAAGAGAGCCGGTGGACACAGCTCCAGAGAGCGTATACGAACACTGGTAGGTCGAGCGGCCGCCGCGCGTCCTGTCCTCTCTTATGGCTGCGAACAAAGACTCAATTGGGTTAAGCGCCCCCGATGATGGTCACGAATGGACCCGAAACATGTTCAGCTAATCTCGATGTCTTTGTGTATCTGTTATACGGCAGTTTGATGTTAAAATTAGACTTGTTAGTAGCGTTGTCCATAGAACAATAATATTATTATGCAATATCTTGCGAAATATTTAACACAAATAAAATAGCGTAATACAGAAAAATATCTCAGAAAATGAAAAAGACTTACAGCCTAAACTATTACAGATAGAAAGTTAAAATCTTGTACATAGTTTCCTTTTATAACGTAGGAGTATCCCTAAGAAAGGATTATCGAAAATTCACCCCCTTAGGGGGTAAAACGGGGTCATAAAGTTAGTATAAAACTTTGCCGTATTAGAAGTTATTATTTCAGGCGGATTTACGCACTCACACGGGATTGGTCCATATGCGTAAACTTGTAAAGGGGCACATATTCTTCTAACATTGATCATTTTTGATCACCTCTATACCGTTACGCAACCCGTAGAAAACCGAAACTCAAGATGAAGATCCTGATGAAGTTTACGTAGCTTATGCCAATCCTGCGCACACCGCCCTAATCCGGTAATACCTTACCTTCAAGCTTCATCCCGCACCCCAGGCACTTGTCGAACCGGCACGCCGGACACTTTTTCCGGGTGGCAACAGTGACCGGACAGTTCCCGCCGCGGAGGCACATGTAGTTCTTCCGGTTCTGAACCGTCCTCTTGAAGAAACCCTTGCAGGACTCGCAGGAGAATATGCCGTAGTGGAAGCCGCTGATCTTGTCGCCACATATGGGGCATGGGCTGTAAAACAAGAATAAAACGTTAACCTTTTGACCGCCAAGGCGCGAAGTGCAAAGCTGTGCTCCTAACGCCAAAGCCGTCAGTCGGCTCTTAGATAATGCTTGTTTTTTTTTTTCGAATAGTGCTGTATTATTTTATTTAAATTAGGTATAAAATAACTTACACTACCTATAAATAAAGTAAACCTAGAAAAAATTATGAAGCGTTTTATATTTCAGTTCTTTGGCAATAACTTCGATGCGCCATATAACGTCGTGGCGTCACGGGCACTGACTTGCGATGACGTGATATGGCGTCTTTGGCGGTCAAAAAGTTAAAGAAGAATAGGCTTGTGTACTGGGTTAAAATACCGCCACATATATTCAGGGTAACCAGATGGTTAAACGTGATATTGCAGTGACAGCTTGCTAGCCCATCGCCCACAATACTAACCCTTTTCCAGAGTTGAACTCTAAGGCTCAATTCACACCAGAAGAGCAGCGCAGCGCGGCATAGCGGAGCGCAGTTTCAGTGTCATGAGAATTTCAACTTTATTTTCATTACAATAAGACTTATTATCGCATGAGAAACTCTAACGATGCGCGAGGATGCCCGCGGATCCGCTGGAATTCCAGCGCATTCCATAAACAAAGCCGTGCGACTGCGCGAGCTGTCGCGGGAATGCCCGGGGATGCTCGAGTAGTCGCGACGGCCGCTGTCAATACATATGTCAATATGTCAATAATTATGTAAATTCCAGCGACTTCCTACGCATTCCAGCGGCTTCTCGAGCAGTCGCAGGAATCCTCGCGCATTCTCCACGGAGCGGGTCGCTGCGCTACGCCGCGCTGCGCTGCTCTTCTGGTGTGAATTGAGCCTTACGACAACCAAGGGAAGAAAGGCGGAGATGCTATTCTAAAGTTTTGAAATTGCATTGAATTCCTGACATATCTATATTGTTGCAAATATGTGCCTATTTTTATTATTTTACTAACCATTGTATCCATTGAGTATAGAACCTATAGAGTACTAATGTCATCTTGGTTGTTCGGAAATTATTCCGCAAAACAATTGAAGTGATCGCTGTGCTCTTATTGGCCGGTCCAAGATCGCGCGTAACGCTAGTGCCTTTTTCTCTAAGGTTATTGGCTCTATACAGTTTCTGTGACAGTGACAGTGACGTTTAGTATGTTGAAATCAACAAACTATTTGCGGACCGGGGTTGCGAACATTGTTTCTCTATAGGTTCTATCCTCTATGATTGTATCTGACATAAGAATAGGTATGTGTTTTTCAAATTGAAATAAATGAATCTAATCGAATCTGATTGGCAACTGGGAAACGTAATATCCTACGGATAGAAGATTATCTCGACTCGTAACAGCTTCAAACTGTATCTGGTTTTCAACCTCTCACCTGTTAATCAGCTGCTGCCTGCTGATACCCTGGTGGTGATGCAGCCGGTCTTCTGTCGCGTCTTCGTCTTCCTGGGCAGGCGAAGCCGGGTAGACCGCGCTAGTCTGTTCCCTGTACATCAAGTGAGGGTGACGACCCTAAAAAAAACATATTTTTTTTAGAAATTGGATAAACACATACATAAATATCTCGCCGTATTCCCAGCGGGGTGGGCAGAAACTATAGAGCGCCATTCGCTTCTGCTTTAGTATACTTCTCTCGCTTCTTTCGCATTCATCTACTGGATTATATGCGACATAAAAACCTCTAAACACGCTTTAAATACAAGGAATATAACTAAACTAGCATCGGCAGATTTAAAAGATTGATTTTATGGTCACGACTTGGATAAAACAAATGGTTATTTATAGCCCATATCTACATTTTATATTCCGTAGTCAATCTGACCCCTCCAATAAAGGGGTCTATGAGTAAAAAAAGATTGAGAATCACTGCTATAGACGAACTCACGTAATATACATACATACATATTCTCACGCCTGTATTCCCAAGAGGGGTAGGCAGAGCACATGAATTCAAAAATCCAGTGCCACGCTTAGTAATTTCAAGGTAGCTAGATGGTTAAACCTGATATTGCAGTGACAGGTTGCTAGCCCATCGCCCACAATACACTAACCTTTCCCAGAGTCGACTCTTACAAAACCCACGGGAAGAAAGGGGGAGGTGCTATTCTAACCCGGCACGACACGGGACAATACAATAAACGTAAACGTAATATACAATAGCGTTGAAATAGCTTTGCAAGTTAGTTTTAGCAATGCGTCGCAAGAACATAATTTCGCAGCATACGGCGTCCATTCTATTTGTGACTGGAATATCGAGACGCAGAAGAATATTGGGTAACCAAAAACATTGGTCCAGTTAGGAACATTCCAGATGTTATCATCGTGCGATATATTTTTGCCTAGTAAGGTAATAAGTTAGCCCCATATTCTTAGGTACTTTTATAAATTACACGCAAAGCTGAATTGCCGAAATTTATTATCGTTAATTGTATTTTATCCTACTATACCAGTGTAGTAGGTAAAAAAGCGACCCCCTAACTACCCAGTACTTCAATATAGTATTATAAAATTCAAACAACATTTTTACTCACTTTTTTTTTTTACTCAACGTCGAATCCCATAACGACCCTCTCTGAGGGGATTTATGACCCCTAGGGGGTCGCGACCGACAGTTTGAAAATCAGTGATCTTTACTATATAATGATGCTACCAAAAACGATTTTATTGTTTTCGATTACTAAATGTCTAAACTCGAAGGAAGGTTTTAGCATTTTTAAAGCTAAATGAAGCATGTAAAAGTTTTTTTTTTTTCAGTATAAATACGAGTTGCTTTGAATACGAATGCAATGTCATTTCATTACGCTTACATAGTAGATCCGATTTTGATGCAGTTTTTACCAATCTCCAAATACTGGTAACACCTTGTCGTACAAAAAAGAGTTCGCAATGCAAGCAAGTGAAATAATGAACAATGTATAAAATAAACAGACAGAACTTTTGTTAAGCTTACATTAAAACTTTAACTAGAAAGCATAATTCTGTTTAGTAATAGTTTTTGGCCACTCCTAAAAAATTACATTACAGTGACGTCAATTAAAACAGTCAAGCTGCTGCCTTGATTATTTTTCGTTCGTCAAAACACTAGACAAAATACGTGTACAATATATTTTACTATGTATACCAACTGTATACTCATGCATGTTTTCTTTGACAATTAATTAAACTTATTTTTTATGTCTAGGGCCAAAAGGCGGACAGGGCGGACACAAATAGAATTTTAGGAATAGACAAATAAATTGTGTTAAATGTGTCTGAAAACAAGGCAAAATTTTAACAGGTTTCACTTTTTTCTGGTTTTTTTTTTTTTTTTGACACTGATTAGTATTATTTTAAATAGGCACATACCACATAATTCGCAAGCAATTTAAAAACATTTCAAGTCTTACTGAACAAACATTCGCCTTCGCCATATTCAATACAACTTTCTGGGACAAATAGCGTTGACAAAAGTTTAAAATTAATCATACAAATACTATATTTTTTACAAATGAAAGACAGTCATAGTTACATAAACCCTTAATAGTGTACTTCCCCACTTCTCAACTCTGTTGTCGTCTCTACATAGACAAAACTATGACTATTTCACGAATCGTAGCAACTTCTAGCAATTTTCAGGTTTGAAGTTAGCAAGTATAGCGACAGCTTGCTAGCCTGTCGCCTAAAATATACCTTAACCTATCCTTAGTCGCGGTTTGCGACATCCACGGAATAAATTGAGAGGTGTTATAACCTGACACCATGTGTACGTACGTACTACCTATTATGTGTCCTAGGTACGGCATGCAAGCTCACCAAATTAGTTTCTTAGATTTTATGTATTTACTACATACATACATACATACATCACGCCTGAATTCCCAAATGGGGTTGGCAGAGCGCACAAAACGCTACATAGACAAAACCATAGATAATTCACGTTTCGTGGCTACTTCTAGCATACGTTTTTGGCTATATGTACCAGGCTATCATAAACAGTAGGTACCTGCACGGGAGAGTGAGTAGGCGAGAACTCGGAGCTGTACGAGTAACAGGAAGAGTGCGATGCGTCGCTGTTGTTGCGAGACAAGGACGGCGTATAGTGCCGCGATGCCCTCGGACTAGCCGACGGACTGCTGTAGACGCTGAAAAGACACACATCATCATCATCATCTCACAGCCATAAGACGTCCGCTGTTGAACATTGGCCTCTTCTTTGGACTTCCATCTACATCGTGGGAACGAGATCTGCGACAGATTTAGTAATCAAAATTATCACAATCATCATCATTATCATTCCAGGACTTGCAGCCTCTTCTGGTATTATGTTAGGTTTAAAAACAGATGGAAAAGGTAGTAAAGTGACAAGTTGTGTTTAACAATGGGCTATTTGTTCAGTGTTTACAATAACTCTAGCATTATTTTAACAACATTTGATCTTTTGTACATTGAAATATTTTTTTATTAAAAACACAAACGTCTCGCGCCCCCCTTGAGATTGCTCTACGCCCCCCAAGGGGGGCTTGCCCCCCTAGTTGGGAACTCCTGAGGTAGACAGAGCACACCTAACGCTACACAGTGAATACTATAATTATTTTACGCTTCACTGCAACTTCTTGCATATTTTTTTATTTGAAGTTTACAGTGACCGATTGGTAACTTTTTCGTCTTTTACAAGATCCGTAAAAAATGGAGTTTCATAGTTCATAGTTAGCGCGACACACGTGCGCAAGTGCGAGCGTGAGGGCAATATTGCGTGCGACAGAGATAGCAACGCTTAGGCCGTGGTCGCCTTCACCCGCCGCCCGCGGCCGACAACGGCCCGCCGCCCGCGGCGTCTGAATGGTATGTTCGAGAATGCTCGGGAGTGGTCGTTTTCGCCCACCGCGTGCGGCGTTACGTTTACTACTATTATTCAGACGCCGCGGGCGGCGGGCCGTTGTCGGCCGCGGGCGACGGGTGAAGCCGACCACGGCCTAAAATTTCTCTGCTCCGCCACCGGCCTTTGGTGATTATTACCTGTGTGTGTACATGGAGTGAACGGCGGAGTCAGTACTGGCGCTGGATTGGACCCGAGGCAGTCTGCCCAACAGTGGGGACCCGTGCAACGCCCCCAGCAACTTGTCCATGCCCACAGACGGCTCGCACTTCAGCTCTGAAAAAAAGAATATTACGTACAAAAAAAATGCAACACAAATTGTTTATAATTTAAGGGAACTCTTACAGTTTTGGGGATCGATGAAACTTAATTACTAATTCGCTACTGAGACTAACGAAAAGGAAAGCCATAATAACATGGCGAAATATCGTACAATCACAAAATATTCTAAAAAGCTACTGAAAAAAAGGTAGACACTGAGAAAAAGGAAATATACAGGTTGGCCGGAAGTCGAGCGTAAATATTTTTACTTTCATTTAAATTTAATTTAAGATGCTTGTTGAGTTAGTCTTGAAAAGGTTGTAGAATCGTTTACAAACGCGTTGGACTGGTCCCAACTGTTCCGAAATATCGTGTGTGTGAGCATGAGCAGTATCTGTACGTTACTCGAGCGCACTTTGTTGTATGGAGTATGGAGATTAACTTAACGTGTTACAATAGTAGATTGTGTCACAAGGGAGCAAAATGACATATTTACGGCGAGGGCGTACATTGAAACCTGAACGAAGCGAAGGATTCTAAAATAGAATCCCGAGCGTAGTGAGGGATTCAAGTGTTAACGCCTAAGATGAAAATAATTTTGCTACCGAGTGGCACATACTGCTTTTCACATCACCTATGAGGAAAAAAGAAGATCTTAAAAATTTAAGAAATTTGATTATTTAGACTCTTAAAAAAGAACATTTATCTTACAGAAATAAAGAAAAAAATTCATTACACATTTAACTACATATCAACATTTAACAAACATAAAACCGCAAATGTCCTTGAACAGAAAAGTGCTACTTTGATCCCTCCTAGCGGGGAAGAAAAGTCCCCATTCCGAATAGGTGATGTGAAAAAAACCGGGTAAAAATTGTAAATTATTAAAGCGAAAAATGTTGTAAGCTGTCACTTAAAAGAACTAAAATTATCATAGATTATGGCTAAAACAGACTGTATTCTTTGATGGATTTAATTTTTTTTATTCAAAAAGTTTTGCAAACTTAATAGGAGGAATTAATGACTTTTTTCTTTGTTTTTCAAATATTGTAAATTGACGCCTTGGCCTTGAGGGCCATTAAACCCCTTTTCTGTTTTACTCGAATTTTTGTAACACGTCGTATACTTTGGACAGAAGGTAGCTTTCTACGGCCGCGACGAAGTCTCACTGAAAGATGTCAAGCGTCTCTTACCCGACAGCTGCGTTTCCTTCTTTATCGTGAGGTTCTGTATTTCGCCAGAAGCCTGCGGCATGAGCGGCATACTCTGATCAATCTTAGCGGCAGGAGACGAAGGTCGCCGCAGCCCAGGGCTCTCTGTGAGGACTGATATCTGGAGACAAGTTGTGACGTGAGATAACGTTGAAGCCTATATTAATCTAGCCCCGGCTCGAGAAACAGGCTTTAGAGAGAATATTGAAGTCGAATAGGTGTAGTTAATAAAAAATATATAAAAAAATGTGGAACTGGCGGTCGTAACTCCACTGTGAACTGTAATCTCGCACGCGAAGCCACTCAAACGCGACGGACGAAACTTAGTTTCTGTGTTGCCAATTTAGCGACTTTATCGTCAGAAATGACGACTTTTTCTCAAAAAAAATGTAATGTAAAAAAGATTTCATCCCTTAAATTATTTAATCAATACTTAGTATGCATATTGTGCGTATATGGCAACACAAACACAGAATCTCAGGTTACAAGTGGCGTTGCGACCGGCACGCCTCGTCTTTCGTGATCAGTTTAGTAACAAGTTGGTGACTAGTCGCTCCATTTTCTTCTATGTGAATGTATGGCCGATGACTCTCAAACAACTCTTTACTAATTTCAGTTAGTGCACTGTGCGAGCGTGAGGGCAATATTAATGCACGCGTGCGACAGAGATAGATAGCAGCAGGTCAACGCTTGAATTTCGCTGTGCCCAGCGACCGGCCAAGCCTATTTTGATGCAAATTCTTCTTAAGCACCCTTAATTGTGGACCAACCAAGCTTACCCTGTTCATGCTCAGACTCCTCTGGTGCGCTTGCAGCGGCGTATACTTCAGATCCAAGACCCGCTGGTCATCCAGGCTTGGGAAGGTCTCGTTCTTCAAGGGTTCCTTCTTTATGGTCACATTGCGGAGCGTGTCTATGGAATCCCTGGATGATTGCAGGTCGGGCGAGCTGCTTGGCTCATCTGAAAGTGTGATCACTGTTTTGACTAGTCGTTCTACTACGCCGCTGTCGTGAGGATGGTAAAGTGAATGTATTTCTTCGATTGGTATTGAAAGGATTTAATGCAGATAAAAACATTATTGTAGCACTAATCTGTACATACAATCACGCCTATTTTCAGAAAAAGTGGTAGGATGAGCACACGAAATTTGACATAGATAAACCAAGTCAATTACACGTGTCAAGCTGTTTTTTTTTCAATATTCTTCCATATGACCCAAACCTACTTTTCGGTGCTGACTCAAGTTGGACAAGACGCTACTGTGAGTAGATGCTTCAGTAGTAAACGAGTAGGGGAAAATGCGAATAGAGATTTTGCTCCCAACATGTAACTATTTTCGGGGCAGTTCTAACGAATCTCAATAGATTTTCGAGAGAAATAACGTTTTTTGGGTAGTTCTTTTTAACCTACAAAATGATGGCCATTTTTGGAATTTTTTCGGATTTTATAACATCTATTTCATTGTAATCTTTAAAAAAAATTATGACCTTGCAGAAGACTACCTAATGCTTCTTTGTAGATTGGTAGCATATTGAATATCGTTGTGGTTTACCAGAAAAAATGGTGACAGAGTGGTACTTTCTATCTGAGACTGTATTTCGCTTTACTACTCTGTCACAGTTTTTTGTGAAAAATATCTCGGTATTTCACTCACAAACAGGGGACATTGACAAGTATACTGTGTAGATTATTTACAACCGTTTCTGGACATGCTCCTCCAGGTAATATAAAATAATAAAGTTCTAAAGGGACGCTTGTTACAGAGAAAGACAAACTTATGTAGGTTTAAAAGAAGAATGAGCGTTTCTACACTAATATTATAAAGAGGAAAACTTTGTTTGTTTGTTTGTTTGTTTGGTTGTAATGAATAGGCTCAGAAACTACTGGACCGTTTTTAAAAATTCTTGCACCATTCGAAAGCCACATTATTCACGAGTAACATAGGCTAAATGTTAATAATAAAAAAAAAGGATTCTGTTAAATATTTGGGTTTAGATATCTACATCTACACTAATATTATGAAGAGAAAAACTTTGTTTGTTTGTAATGAATAGGCACAGAAACCTACGACCCCAAAATCCGAAATTTACGCGAACGAAGTCGCGGGCAGAAAGCTAGTTACGTATAAAATGAATACTCACGCATATTCCCGCTGGTGTCTATCACCATTTCGGAGTCGGACAGCTCGCCCTCCCAGGACATGGGTCTCTCGGTGTCGCAGGGCTCATGGCCGCTGGACGACCTTTTCTTCTTATTGCGCATGTTCACCTGCAACCAAAACTTGGGTCTACAAAAGTTTCGAAATATACATACATACATCATCATCAGCCTATAGTATACGTCCCACTGCAGGGCACAGGCCTCCTCTCAGCATGAGAGGGCTTGGGCTATGTAGTATAGATCCCACGCGGGCCCAGTGCTGATTGGGAACTTCACACACAACGTTGAATGACTTCGTCGCTGTGTGTAGGTTTCCTCACGATGTTTTCCTTCACCGAATAGCTCGTGATAAATATCAAATTGTATTTCGCACATAAATTCCGAAAAATTCAGAGGTGCGAGCCCGGGGTTTAAACCCACGACCCTCTGCTTGAGAGGCCACAGGTCGAACCGCTGGGCTACCACGGCTACATACATACATACAATCACGCCCGTGTACCCAAATGTGGTACGCAGAACATACGAAAAGTGACATAAACAACACCATGATTATGACTATATCACGCTTAGCAACCACATATAGCAAGCAAAGTGTTAGGTTTACAAAGATGGATGAGGTAGAATAGTGACAGGTTGCTAGCCCGTCGCCTAAAGCATACCAAAACCTATTTCCCCAGTCGCCTCTCACGACATCCAGGAGAGGTGTTATTCTATCCCGACACCACACGGCGAAATTTTAAATTGATTTTTGCAAATAGATGTGTGGGTAGTTTTTAGTCTACCAGCGCCTCGAGAAGACTATCGTTGCCAAGAATGCGCTGTGGCAAATTGGGAAGAAAGGGGAAACTACTTAAAACGAGTTAAAAATTAAAATAAAGAAGAAATAGAATAAGGTAGCCTTTTAGTAAGATTTTTTTTCCATTGAGCTTCGTCATGCTTCATCTCACGTACCAAATTACATTCGAATTACGTAATTACACATACATCTCATCTTATTCCCTGCGGGGTAGGTGAAGACAACAGAACGCTATGTACAGTATTACCAAACAAAGAATGCTTCACGATATACCTGCGTAATATATCAGTTTTGTGGCGCGGGAAACTTCGATCTACCAATAATAAAAGAGATTTTTTCGAGCGGTGAACACTTGCGTTGTGATTGGTTATTGATTGAAGTCTCAGACAGATGACCTTTGACAGATGTCTAGCGCCCCAGCGCCAAATGCATCGAGTAGCCGAACTAAAATGTGTGGATAGCAAGCAAAATTGTGCCCAGAGCGTTTGTAAATAAAGTTCAATATAGATAAATTACTCGTTCGGCTACTCTCGGATATCGTTCTGCGCTTCTCGGCGCAGACGGTAACAGCCGATGTGACTTATTTTCTTGGGAATACTGTACGATTCTATGCTGACATACTTTGCTTCATTCACCTTCAATGCATGCCCGTCGTCGTCGATTTCATGCACTTCTAACCTCTTCCCTTTTTCCTCGTTCTATTTAGATATGATTTGTGTATTTAATCTAGTTCCTAGAAATAAAATTCGCTTTGTCAGTCATCCTGACGAATGTCTGGGAAAGACTCTAATAAAGAGATATCCAGGCAAATGTTATGCCTGGGGACCGAAGTCCGCAGAGCGAAAGTTCGAAACTACGTTAGCGTGATGTAGAACACTTTGACAGTTGATGACGTCTGTGGAAAAAGTTCTACAACTTGACGATAGATGGCGCTAGCCGCAACTGCAAAAAAGGTTACTGACCTCGTACTGGTGTTGACTGAAGTCTATCTTGGATATCTCAGCATCAGTAGAGTCTTCATCCTGAGGGTCTGAAGATATGTTGATGCGGACCCCGCTTGAACTGTAGGAGAACTGGCCTGGAGACAAGAGGAAAGCTTTATACAATCAGCAGATAATTAAGGCGGTTGGAAGTAACTTTATTTATACACATCACGCCTTAATCCCAAATGGGTTTGGCAAAGCACATAAAGCAAGACTCCATGACTATTAGAGGACAAATGTGCCGCGCTACATCGCTCGACATGTCGCGCGACACATGTCGCGCGACACGTGTCGCGGCACATTTGTCCCCTTATGTATCTTTGGCTTTCTCCGCCACTTGTAGAATTATTTTAGGTTTAGAAACTGGAAGAAGTATAGTGACAGGTACTAAATAAAAAAAATAAAAAAAATAATCGTAGGGGCATAGCCACAACAGATACAAATTTAGAAAAATGAAAAAAATTATACATACATACATACATATTCTCACGCCTGTATTCCCATGAGGGGTAGGCAGAGCACATGAATTCAAAAATCCAGTGCCACGTTTAGCAATTTCAAGGTAACCAGATGGTTAAACGTGATATTGCAGTGACAGGTTGCTAGCCCATCGCCCACAATACACTAACCCTTTCCCAGAGTCGACTCTTACGACTTACTTAATTATTTTCGCTCTAATGTCATTATTCACGGAGAAAACAGGGGACTACGTTTGTATGGAGAAGTGGCGCGACTCTTATCCTCTTAAGGCCTAACCTGTCCTTATTTAGAAACAATGTATACAGTTTATCGATGTGAAAACTAACGGTATCCCACAGGCGAGACGTCTGGAAAGTTCACAGAGCGAAAGCCTTTGACGGTGAGGGTAGTCTCCAACAGTCTACATATTTGCCTAGTCTAGGCAGCCATTGTTTCCGATGGAGTTTCAGTAATTATACGTTATCGGTTTAGGTACTTAAATTAAAGTAAACAAACTTTATGTCATATTTGACGGGTTTAAAACGTTTTTTTTTTACCACCCGACTTTTTTGGGATGTTCAAATAGTTTAGCAAAGGAATCTTCGTAATGTTTATTGATCTTATGAATGTTAGTGTTCTAATTCCGATTGTTTCTGGTATTAGGTAAATTTAGGCACCAACAAAATATTTTTTATTGTTTCCTTCCTTTGCTAAACTTTTTAAATATCCGAAAAAAGTTGGGTAATAAAAAAAACGCTCTTAACCTGTCAAATCTGACATAAAGTTTGTTTACTTTAATTTAAGTACCTGAACCGATAACGTATAAATGCGTTACGTTTTCGTTGGATTTGGGAGAAGCGACGACTATGCAGTCTGTGAAAATAGAACCTATGGAATTATATGCAGTAACGCACACGACGCGCTAAAGTCCGGCGCACAATGCATACAATCCACGCAGACTTTGTGCGCCGCAGACTCGATCGCTCTAAAAATCTGTCGTCTACGCTGCACTTTAATAGGTAGATGTTACAAACCGTTGCTAGTCTCTGGTCCCGACATGTTGATCGTGGTGACAGATATGTGTCCCCCTTCAACCTTAACCGGTTCGCCCTCAGTCGCCATTCTTCGCCCCTCTCACCCCGCCACTCAGTCAAAATAGCTCAAAAATACAATCAATAATTTCCAAAAATATTGTTGCGTAGCATTTTCTCGTGTTTAAGGCATGAGTGGTTCAGTCTTCTGCGTTCCACTTTTTTACATGTTGGCGCGTCTCGATGGCTTGCTGTCAGACATTCTGCATCTGGAAAAAAGAAAAAAGAAATTAGAGGGCTAGAATTTTAGCCAGTGGGCTGGCAAAAAAAGTCAATCAGTGTTCCCTGTTTTTTTGACACTGGCTGGTAAGAGAAGCCAACCAATGTTCTCTGCGTTTAAAAAAATACGAAGAATTAGTTTTTTTTTTAATAAAGATACACAGACACTGAATAGTGGACATGAATAAAGTTTAATTCACTTTCAACGTTACACTTGCAGCGCTTTGAAAGTTACCATATTTGCAAGCAGAGCTACATATTTAACATGTTAAATAACCTCGCAACAGCGCGGAGCCATGCCTCATTATAAAATATATCTACTAATACTACTAACCAAAAGATTCCTGTCCCACCGTAGAACCCGTTCAAATTAAACGTTAGTGACATTGCATTGCTCGACAAAGGAAATCTTTCGTTAGTTTATTTGAACGAAGTTCTACGCTGGGTCATAATTCAATTGGTTCGACTGTAATGGCATTCCTGAAATACAAAAAGCTACTAATAACATATTTTGTTGGCTTTTCTTCACGTAAAAATACAAATACATACATACATACAATCACGCCTGTGGTCCCAAATGGGGTAGGCAGAGCAAAAAAAACTTGACATAGACAAAACCATGATGCTGATTATTTCACATTTCGCAGCCACTTCTAGTATAAATTAAGGTTCGAAAACAGATGGAAGAGATTAGATTTTTTTATTTTTTTTTTTTTTAGTCATTTTGGGGTCACTTATACAGACCGTAGATACTACGAAGCATGATTCAACGTATTGATGCTGATAAAAAAATAAACAAATGACAAAAGGGTCACCAGATCAAAACATACAAGCGTGCGCGCCAAATTGAATAAAAATTCCGATAGTATCCAAAACGTCTTTAACTTCCATTTATTAAAACAAAAAAAAACACAAATTGGACCAAGGAAAATTGTTCCAATTTTACTAACATTATTTGACCAGAACAATTTACTTTTACATATTAAGAGTGAATGAAAAACAAATGACAAAACGAAAACAGCGCGCGCAATCGAATCAAATTCGAACACAGTTTAAAAAATCTATTTGGAACGCTTTTGGGCTCTCAATTTAAATTTTCGAACACGCGCGCGCTAATAGAAGCAAATTCGAACACGGTTCAAAAAGGACATTTTCCTATTCGAATTCGGAACACCTTTGGGTTCTCGATTTGAATTCGTTCGCGACTTGATGCGTTTCGGCTCTGGGCGTGCGCGCGCGGCGACGACCTTGCCGGAGCAGTGACGTGCGGCGCGTTATCGACATTCGGTGTCAATGGCACCATGTTTACGGAGATAGCGTTTTATCGTGCCAGTTCCTTTTCCTACTTTGTTTGGTTTGGGAAGAAAGTTTTTGTTTTTTTTTTGTTAACTGCGAGATGCTCAGTACAGTCCCTGACATCAAACGTGGGAAGATTTTAAGTGACTTTTGCCACGGTAAAGCGACCAGTGAACTTACCCCACTACGTAAAAGCTTGCCAAAATAGATGCCGGGGATTGTATTTAAAGGCTTCTCGCTGCTATTGACACAGAATTGACAGTAGATACTTGAAAAACGTTTTACATTCACGCAACAAATTTAAAACGGTGTGATTCGCGTAAAATCGACTTCTATCGATGTGTTGTCAACTTTTTCGCTCTTATTGCGTGACGTGAACCTTTTTTATCGACTATTGCCAATTCCACTTTAATAGGCCTTATATGGACATAACGCAATTTACCAGTGCTTAGACGTTCATATTGTCTTAGAAACAACACCTATCAAAGAGGCTTAGTAAGTCAAAGATGTGTGAAAGATTTTTATCCTGAACGAGGATTATACAGTAATAAAACTTTACAAAAAATATGTTACAGCAAAAAGGTGCAAAATACTAAGGTGGACTTCTAATTGAGCTGCGTAAAAGGCAAAATGTGTTACATGTTAAAACATAGAAAACCGTTGCAAAATAAGTACGGTTTGAGTTTGAAATATAGTAACACCACAACAGCAGTAGGTCAGCAGGAAGAGATCCCTTAAGGGATATGTTCGCCTTTGTATTCGTGTTTTGTTCTGTGCTTGTTAAAAAGTTACGTACATACATACAACTATGTAAATTCTTCTAGTTTCAAAAAGTGTCAGTTCTAAAGATAAACGATCAATTGTTGTCGATAAACGATGGATGGCATAATGGTTTGAAAGCCTGATCTATCTTCGATTTGTAATGTATGAATGATACTTGTATGTTTAACACAAACGTCCGTTCGGGCAACTTAATGTGAACTGACGCCCAGCATGAAATTTTGATCGCTGAATTGGATACACTTGGATGTCGTAAGAGGCGACTAGGGAAATAGGTTTTGGTATGCTTTAGGCGACAGGCTAAAAACTCGTCACTACTATAGGTACTTCTTCCATCTGTATTTAAGCCTAAAATTTATACTATAAGAGGCTACGAAGCGTAAAATAGTCATGGTTTTGTCTGTGTCACGTTTCCAGTGTTCTGCCTACGCCATTTGGGAGCACAGGCGTGATTGTAGGTATGTATGTAGTGTCATTAATACAAAATTTAAATGTATTATGAGATTTGACATTTAAATAGAGCATTGCACGGTAGAATAGGACAGACGGTCTATTTTCGGACACTATTAATGGTTATAAAATAGCCGATTACCACCGTTCTGAAGCACACAGCTAATTCAACATTAAACACTAACTGACGTATCGGTCTGCCGTAAAGGTTAGACCAGGGGTTCCCAAACTGTGCGCCGCGGCGCCTTGGTGCGCCGCAGAAAGTATTCAGGAGCGCCGCCGTGAGTCGATTCTTTATCATTATCCGAAACCATTTTCATTTTTACGCAGGCATATTTTCATTTTTATTCCTCTCAACCTAACTACCACCATTATCTGAGCCTATTTGTACTGTATCTTTTACGAATACACAGGGCAGGGCGCCGTGACAAAATTCTAAACTTGTAAGTGCGCCGCGGGCTGAAAAAGATTGGGAACCCCTGGGTTAGACCACTAAGTCTCGCCTGGCAAACGGCCGTTGACCGGTCACTCGATAGTTCAGTCGACATCGACAGTTTCCTATCGACCATGTCCCACCACTAGCGCTGCCAGCGGGGCGGCGGGGCGTCGGCCTTCGGAAGCCGGTTGTTCGAACGATACCTTTCGCGACTTGAACCGCGCCGAGTAAAAAATAACACCAGTTTGTGTGGAATACGTTCCAAATGACATGTCCTACGAATAAACGGAGAGAAAGGAGTCTCTAATGGCGTTTTTCCATGAGAGAGGCGAACTTTGTAAGGTTATTTTCAGTCGTAACGCATTTTTGATGGGAATACGCTATCATACAAACGATTTTAAGAACATCTCTTGTTACTAACGGGAAGACTGCTAACAAAGCTCTAAAGCTTTTCTACCATTAAAAAAAAACTTTTTTCATTTATCGAAAGCTTTCGGACATCATGTAGGGAAAAGAGCTCGCAATATTGGCGGAGTTCGTTGTCCGTTACGACGAAAACAATAGAAGAACGGCGAATGCGTGCGTCTATTACAAGTGAATGAAATTATAGGAGCAGAGGACAGCGACTATTTTTTAGGTCTTTTTTTCAACTATAATTAACTTAATTTTAATTATAATATATTTTACTAGCGATCTGCCCCGGCTACGCATGGGTGTAGTACTGATTTAACCCCTCGTATGCGGGAAAGGAAAAATATACTGCATTCGAGCCTCTTCTGTTTCAATATCTACAAATTATGGTGATTAAAATAAAAATAAAAAAAAGATATCCTTAAAATGGAGCAGATCTGCTCCGTAGCATATGAGAGGTTAAATATAAAACTGAATAACGACATCATGTTAGAAACCTCTATAATTATCAGTGTTTCTACTAAATTACGCATTTACTATACATATAAACCTTCCTCTTGAATCACTATTAACTATTTAAAAAAAAATCCCATGCGTAGTTTTAAAGATCTAAGCATACATAGGGACAGAGGGAAGCGACTTTGTTTTATTACTATATGGTGTGATGAGTCCCTATTATACTTGCCGGTACAAAAGAATCAGCGTCCTTAAAAAACAGATTGAAAGCTACAGCAGCAACATCACTATTTTAGATTTGAAAAATACAGGCCACACCTGAGACTAGGTTTGAGACTAAAAAATAGAGTATAGACCACAGTTATAGTGGTACGTCGATGGAAACAAGTGACGAGTACATCACTATTGACAAAGTCCCAGCAAGGCAGAGATGACAGCCGCTTGGTGACACATAAGTCCACATTATGTTACGCAGAAGTAAAAATCGTAAGTCAACGGGAGATAAAAGAGTTTAAGGAAAATCTGGGCTTTCAATCGCTTACGTTAATTATATGCACATTCGCACATATCGTTGTCTACATTCTGTAACAATTATGAATTTGAAAAGCAATTAAAGCTAATATTTATTTGACGTATAGAATGGCTAAAACGCATTGCGCATCACACGATCGCACAGCCAGCCGCCGAGATCGTGTTCCGAATTTGAAATATTTTGTTTCCTTCTTTGAATCACTATTTGTTTTAAGGTGTTCGAAATTTGAACGCAATCGATACCGATTTTGCAATGTAAAGCGTGTCACACACTACGCAAATAAGATATCTGTATCTGAACGGATATCTGTCAATATCGCTCCCTATACAATTAAATTAGCTAACACACACAGCGCAGATAACTTACATTTTACCGTTAAGTATCTGTGGGCACCGACATATGGAAAGATGGAATTTATACGCAGATAAAATACTATCATATCTGCTTAGTCTGTGACATGCTGAAACAATGGTAATTTATTTG
Organism: Adoxophyes honmai; assembly: GCA_005406045.1. Lineage (NCBI taxonomy): Eukaryota > Metazoa > Arthropoda > Insecta > Lepidoptera > Tortricidae > Adoxophyes > Adoxophyes honmai. Next base: position 151,478 of record BHDV01014689.1, read on the forward strand.
CGTATTGCGTCTAAACATGTACAAGTCAATTGGACCCTACGTTTATACAAAGGATTGGATAACTTAGAACGACCCAATTGGGGTTTGCAATTATGCAACATTGGTTGACCGGAGCTTACTATTACCCATACTAAAATCCCTAGCCACATTATAAAGGGAAAGTTACTTTGTCTACCTTTACACTATTCTACCTTTGTCTTAGACTTCTTTTGTCCAGTAAAATGATATTTTTAGGAAGGCGATAATTTTGCGCAGATATAGCAGGCAATAGTATGATATTTATAAATTTAAATAGAAAAGGACTTTCGACAGTTGGTAAACAGGTCAAGATTTTTCTGTAACATTTATTCTATCTATCCTGTTAGTTGTTAAATCATTGCTTTGATATCTAACTAACTACGGATAGTTAAAAATGCTGTTTTTGTAATTTACAACAAATTAATTAACTATTTTCTATATTTATTGCAGATGTTTGTAGGTACATACACAGTTAAATCAAGAACTTTAATCTTGTGTCTAAAATTTTAAATTTTCACGACATTTACGGATAAGAAATTAGGTACGTCCTGCGACTTAAATAAAATAAAAACAACAATTACTACAATGAAAAAAACAACAAATGCAGACACTAAACAAATTAGGTACGAGTACTTAGACCAGAAAAGGGCGCAAATAAAAAAAAACCTAATAAATCCAAAATCCGTGAACCGTCAATAAAAGAACACAATCCTGTAAAACCCGTCAGTCTGATCTATAATTAAATTGAATAGTCGCAATCGAGGCTCGTGCGTCCCTCTCGCACAAAGGAAGGACCCGCAAGTGAGAGCGAGTCAGCAAATTTTGTGTCCCAATAAAAGGAGTTCGTCTGCACGCAAGATGGCGTCATCGCGGCCTAGGCAAGGCCGGTCGGTCATTACTACAACATCACAAAGTTGTTTTTGCGGGCGAGAGTGGCTCTGTCATCACACGCCACACATGATGCCAGTAAAAGTGGATCTTAATACCACTTTTGGCCACTTGATTAGGTAAGTTTGTTGTCATATTCACGTCAGACGTCTGCGTTATAGAGTTAAACCTACTAAATTGAAGAGAGGAGCGTCTGATGAACCTATCATAGAAATGCTGTTGTTTTAACTCGCTGGGATGGCGAGCGGTTACTTAGGTACATTTAATTTTGAGTCTAATCAACGTCGTTTTCTTACAAATCGAGCGTGGAAGTGTGCCAATCGGGAAGTAACCAGGAATTTGTTTTATTGGTGCAATTTTTGTTTTAGATACGCCAGCTACGCGATATTTTCGTGGCCTTTGAGAATTCACGAAGAGTTTAGATGTAAAGAAGTAAGGGGGAGGGGTGTAATGTAGTCAAAAATGATAAAATATGCTATTTTCTGGGTCCACAGTGACCGAGCCGCTTTGTGAAACGGCCATTTTTGGTGCGTGTTTGAGCCTATGAGGAACAAAAGCATGCCTCAAGCCTCAAGCACTTGCCTTGTGGCTCCATTCGTGTGGACCCAGCTATAGCTTCGACAGAATGAAGCTATAAAGCTCGTGACAGACTACGCATATACGACAATATTTTATCTGCGTATAATTGCCATCTTTCCATATGTTGGTCCCAACAGATACCTGACGGTAAATCTGCGCTGTGTGTGTTAGCTCATTGAATTGTATAGGGAGCGATATTGACAGATATCTGTTCAACAACATATCTTACCGTATCTGCTTAGTGTGTGACACGCTTAAGTCGCGCTATGGTTTAAGATCGCTCGGCGAAACTAGTGGGGGTAATAGGCGTAACGGCAGCGCGGGGAGGTGAAGTGCGACTGGTCTACCAATAACGTGTCGCCGCCCCCTCGCTCCTCGGATACCGCATACATACATACATATTCTCACGCCTGTATTCCCAAGAGGGGTAGGCAGAGCACATGAATTCAAAAATCCAGTGCCACGTTTAGCAATTTCAGGGTAACCAAATGGTTAAACGTGATATTGCAGTGACAGGTTGCTAGCCCATCGCCCACAATACAATCTCAAATCTTTTCCCAGAGTCGACTCTTACGACACCCAAGGGAAGAAAGGGGGAGGTGCTATTCTAACCCGGCACCACACGGGATACCGGAGAGACCTAAAACTCGATTAGGTACTGCGCATAACCCTTCCACTTTTACCGAACGATCCTAACTTACCATGCGACTACCCTACTTTGGGAACGTATAAACGTGTCCACAGATTTACTTTAAAATACGCTGTAATATAGTTTATCTCAGAGTACTTATTAGGCTAAGGGGCAGCGCAGACGACAGACATTTTGTGCGATCGAGTCTGTGGCGCACAAAAAGTCTGTGTGGATTGTATGCAATATGCGCCACACTTTTTGCGCGTCGTCTGCGTTACTGCATATAAGTCACGGATAGTCTTGTCGTCTGCGCAGGGCCTAATTCACTTAGGCCGGTCACATACATACGGAATTACGTTTCGGAATCTCGATTCGGAATCTCTAATCGGACTGTCCGAACGCACTAAATCCATACGACATCTATGGACTAGCCACACACATTCGGAAAAATTCGGAAAAACCCTTTCAATCTGCATCATAAAATATGGCACGTTATTTTTTGTCACATTTGACCGGTTCGAGTCCCGACTGAGGCAAGCGATTTTTCATAAATCCTTAAGGATTTTTGATTTAATTTAAATGCAGAATTTATTGTTTTTAAAAATAAAGGAAAGTCTCCCTTACACAAAATGTGGTGTTTACAATATTTAAGGTAGTTGCCATCCATGTGGCATTCGATTTTTCCACCCTGTATATGCTAGAAGTGGCCACTAAACGTGATCGTTTTGTCTATGTAGCGTTTTGTGTGCTCTGCCTACCCAATTTGGGAATATAGTGACTGTATGTATGTAAGTGCAGTTAAATTTCCAAATCCCTCACATTATTGTTGTGATACGAAACATCTCGCACCTTATCGCTTGTGTAACAACTGTTGAAACTCCAAATTTTATCATATCACATTCTTCGTCCGTAACACACTTTTGATAACACTATTTTGTGCTTATTTCGAAATCGCACGAGCTGGTAATATAAACAATAAGATGTATTTATTCCAATATTGGTCAAGCTCTAAGAATAGACGCATGTGACGCCAAAAAGACATATGTGAATATTGTAAATGTGGAAAATCTAATAAATATGCCATTGGCTTACTTAGAGGGTTCTGTCACTTAACTTCTTAACGATTTTTATAAGATTTCTTAATACAACACATGCATCATCCCTACCCGAATGGGGTGGCAGAGCGTATGAAACAAACCATGAAGAGAAGAGAAACCATTACTGTTTTTAAGCTAGTAAGGACAATTGTGACAGATTGCTAATCTGTCACCTATCTAGTATTTACCCTTAGCTATCTTTTACGATATCTACGGAAGAAATAGAGACGGTTTTTGTAAACGCTACACCACGCGGTGGATACCATAAGTGTAGTGAGAGACACCCTCTAGACTATAAATAATTGTGATACACCCTATTACACTACTTATTAAACTGTATGGTGTCGGGATAGAATAACACCTCTCCATTTCTTTCGTGGATGTCGCAAGAGGCAACTAAGGACTATTAAGGTATTTTTTAGGCCACGGGCTTGCAACCTCTCACTATTATACCTGCCAACTCGGAGCCTAAAAAAATATGCTAGAAGTTGTCACGAACCGTGAAATAGTCATTGTTTTTTCTATGGAGCGTTTAGTGTGCTCTGCCTACCCCTTTAGGGAACACAGGCGTGATTGTATGTATGTATGTATGGATAGGAGAAGGAGAGGTCTCTCCTGAGGGCTTAAAATTGTTGATATTAGAAGAGACGCGATTTAACATGAGTTTACGAGTATGCTAGGGAACCCTAAAAGTCAAAATAGATACAATATTAAACAGATTCATTCGGGTCAAGATTGAATCAAACTACATTGCAACTGAGTTTCAAAATAGCCATACATATGAACCGAGGACGGAATAATCGTATTTTTGAGATATAGGCATCGTCCTAAAAGCGCGAATACAGGAATACAGGCGTGATGTACAGTCACGAACCGGGATTGTTGAGCCACTTGCCACTGTTCGCAATTTAGACGTGTAATCAATGACCGATGTGACAGACTACATGTCAGCTATTGGATTAGTATTACACGACCAAGTTACAAACATAGGTAAGGCTCAACAATCCCTATTCGCGATGGTATATAACCACAAAGAACGAACAGTCAATCAAATTGCAGCGCCCTAGCGCCACTTATAGTCAAACTAGCTGCGCCCGCGACGCCGTCCGCGTGGAAAAGTAACTAATTTTCCCCCGTTTTTTCCACATTTTCCAATATTTCTTCGCACTTATTAGTCGCAGCGTGATGTTATATAACCTAAAGCCTTCCTCAATAAATGTTCTATCCAACACAAAAAGTTTTTTTCTATTCGGACAAGTTGTTATTGAGATTAGCGCGTTCAAACAAACAAACAAACTCTTCAGCTTTATAATATTACTATAGATAGCCGAGTTAAACAATCCTACATCGCGCCAACGAAGTTTCGAAGATGGAAAAATGCAACTTCCAAATTTCTCTCTGTGGACTCCGGTCCCCCAGGCATAACATCTGCCAGGAGAGAGATCTCTCTATTGAAGTCTTCACTAGAAAGTGTATGTACCTCACTTTACATAAACTCGGCGGTCGCCAAGTGCACTATACCACAGTTGTTTAATTTACTTATTAAATAATAAGTAAATAATTTTAACTTTAATGTCATAATTTAACTGTAATGTCACGACGATTATTGTATATAAAGTGTAGCATAAAGTAGGAATACTCTTACGTACTTTTTTGCTGCAGTAAGCAAATGGAAATCACTTTCAATCATTTTAGGATACTTGTTGCATTTCACAGTTCCGGTATTACTCTTAAGGGGCAGCGCAGACGACAGACTTTTGTGCGATCGAGTCTGCTGAGCCATACAAACTCTGAATGTAAACTGTCTGCGCGCCATTCAGTGATTTTATTGCTCCGCAGACTCGATCGCACAAAAGTCTGTCGTCTGCGCAGCGCCTCAAAAGGTTGAAGAATCGTTCACAGACGCGCGTCTCTAGTGGACGGGACGGGAACCGCGCTCGGACTGGTCCAAATTCTACCACCTCTAATTTTTTCTTACAAGGGGGTGTGGGGGAGTCTTGATATTACTTTCGTTTTAAACAGGGAGGGAGGAGTCGGCCCATTCTTATTTTTTCTTATAATAGAGGGGGGATTTCAAAAATCATGTATTTTCGTTAGTTTTGCCAGTGTCTCTCGCCTTAATCACCTAAATATCATTTTTAAAGACCCATATTTACCCTACGTAAGTAGGGTTTCATGAAAAAAAAACCAAGAATAGGCAACCCCCAAAATTGTTTTTTTTTCTATGTTTGTCTGAAATCTTAACAGTATAGCACTTATAGTTCCGGAGAAAAGTGACTATGACATATGGACAGACAGACATGACGAGGGCTCCGATTTTGGCCATTTGGCTAACCCCTAACTAGCGATGAGTCTTACGCATAGAGGACAGAGCAACTAGAGTACCTAATGTCATTGAATTTATTCGAAGACGATTCCGCCAAAGCATGGCGGCGTTCGCTGTGCTCTTATTGGCCGGCCCAAGATCGCGCGTAACGCAGTGGCTTTTTCCTCTATGGCTATTGGCTCTTTACAGTTTCTTTGACAGTTTGTAATTTGAAATAAACTGACGGTTTGCGGAACTGGGTGGCCATCATTGTTTCTCTAGTTGGTCTTACGTAATAAATGAACAGCGCCATACCAAACACGTTGGAAACAAAACACAACCTACGTATTCCAAGAAACAAAACAATCGACAAGTACTCGATGCGGTGTCCCCTCAAAACAAAGAAATTTCTCACATTTCTACCGACGTCCTTGCGTAGCTTTATCGATGAACGTGAGACGAGCCGACGACCGATAATTATCTTAAGGTCACAACACTATCAATGTGACGTAGCCATCGTGCTATGCATTGAGATAACGTAACAGGTGCATAGAGTATTTCAGTGCATATGACGACGGGTTGCTTGGTAGAAAGCGCGAGGACAATCTGCGCGGGTTGGTAAAGTTAAGCAACGATGGCCCATGCCAGGTATTGGATGGGTGACCGCATGAAAAATGAAAAAAGATAAAATTGTCATAAATCAATAGGCACATGTTTCCGTACTAGAGGCAGTTCTGCTCTGAAATAACTGTATTAATGTTTTCATCTTCTCAAAATGGCGATTGAATGATACGTAATGTCATAATTTCATATTAGCAACTACTGGTAAAATTAAGTTCTAAGAATTACATTGTTTTACGACAAAATGCAAATGTCAGCTTTTTCAGCTTCTCTGTGTAGAATTCCAGTGAAAATTACACCACCTTTAACCGTTAACATTTTCTACTAAATGCGAAAGAAATTAACTCTATAGGCTCGGTAGCCAATAAGAGAATTCGATGTGTCGGATTCGGGGGGAAGAACTAGTCCGTATACATATATAAAACATAACATAAGGTCTATAACCGATGATTTGCATACATAACAACCTCAAGCATACTTCAAGTTTCTCGATGGGGTAAAATCCGACTCAAATTATCCAAATATGCTAGAAATAAAAAATAACAAATTTACTTACATTATCAGGCGACGTCTAAAGGTGACGTCATTAATGATTAGGTAGGTACATTTGTACTAAGGAATTTGTGAAAAGATTTATTTTATCTATATTTTTCGGTTGCATGAGCATTAGTTTCTACGGCTTTCCATTTGACATCGACATTTAAAAGTAAAAGTGCTCTAGTCTGGTAACAATTTCTCTAAATTATTGACCGTAGTAATAGCTGAATGTACGTGACCCCTTACAGAGATTTCACGGCCGCCCAAGGGTTTGAAAAATACTACATTACACTAAAAGTACAGAGATTTATGAATACGAGACGCGATTTCAGCTTAGCTGTTGTGACCTTTTCAACTCTTCAGTAAAGCCACATGGATAACTGATTGAATTTCAAATCTGCCAATCGGCTCCCGGTATAAATTTAGAGTACAAACGCCTAAGGCCAAGATCACAAGGGGCCAGCTTAAGCACGCGGTCGGCAAAACCAGGAACTAAAGCCACTGCCGAACAAATTTACGCACTTCCTAACATAACAGTGACACTACTAACTGCAAATGCAAGTTTGTAAAGCGGCAGTGTGAATATCCTGCGAGCTTTTTGAACGTTAGGAGAATTGTATTTTCGTCTCGAACAATTGAATAAACATCTATTAGGATTCGAAGTTTCTGGCCAGTGAGATAAGTTGACGTTACGTCAGTAGACACAATCATGACAGAGGTTTTTTCTTAAAATCAAATCCAAGCGACAAGTAACCAGCCAGGATTAAAAAATCGTTTTATTTTTTTAATTCCAAATTCAAAAGGAGTTCGCATGGAGGGAAACGCGACAGTACCTAGTGTTCGTTTTAAGTAACAGCGACGACTCAGAACGAAACCGGTAAAGTTCCTATTAATTATCAGTACAGCCATAATCTAATCAAACAGTTTCAGAAATACCTAAAGTCAACGACCCGTGTTTTCAGACATTTCGCAATGATTTCGCCGTCAGTGGCCTTGACATTGCCAACTGTACCGTCACCCGCGCCGTTAGAGAAAAGGTTAACAGACTAGGATATACAAAGACTTGAAAAAAAAACATGGCGCCTGCAAAACGCCGCCATATTGACATTTCCAGTCCTATATTGTTTTTTTAATAACAATTAATTATTGAATCTATTATTACGTGTTTACTTTTAATTTTTATTAAGACGTTGTATTGCACAATATGACAATACTATTATTTCACAATCTCGCATTGCGTGTTTCGCGTTTTTTTTAACCGACTTCAAAAAAGGAGGTATTCAATTCGGCTGTATTTTTTTTTTGTTTTTTTTTTTTTTTTT
>BHDV01014689.1:161674-172585 GCA_005406045.1 Adoxophyes honmai
GCACTATACTTGGTGTTGCAACACGTCGATTTTTTAAATTTCCCGCCATTTTCTAGTCTCAACTCGCATTAGCCAGACTCTAGAACCTATGGAATTATATGCAGTAACGCACACGACGCCGCAGACTCGATCCCACAAAAAGTCTGTCGTCTCCGCTGCCCCATATATTTTATCTCGCGAGCGACTCAACTCACGCCTTGCCATGCAAATCTGACTAATGTAATATCAAAGGCTGTTCCGCATAGCGCAATCTAAGGTCTACTGACAGGTGGAGTTGCGTTCACAAAGGAAGTTAATAATTTCGTTTAATCCCACCAAAACATTCTAACATGTTAACGACCCTCGAGTACGGAATAGAAAGATGCGTAAAAAACGGTTATATTTAGTCAAGTCGTTGACATTTCTGTGATGTATTTATGGCTGCGTGACCTGGAGGCGGCACTATGGGCAGTTCATAGACCCATTACAGTTTTTATTTTCAACGTGGCTGGATGGACGTAAGTCCTTTACCTTCGATCAAACCTGCATACAAAAAAATCAACAGCCGCCATTTGCTTTCTCGGACAAACTTCTCTCGCTTGATACATTCAAAGTCACACACGCTCGACAGTTTCGGATAGATACTTCTAATTTGTCGTATCTTCAGTATTTAACTACGACGCCGATTTTTTTTATAATTATTGTACCGGAGATTTTATTAAGATATTAAATAGCCGTTTCAACCGGATTAGCACGCTAGGCTTGAATAATTACGCGCGAGATAGACTATACCTCTCACTCTCTAACCTAGAGAAGTCAGAAAAAGACGAATAGAACAGCTCGCTCTTGTTTGTAATAAGCCTACAAAACAAATTAAAAAGCTGAAGAACAAATATCTAAAACTTCTGGTCTGATTTAGTTTCAAAAACCTAGCTAAGTAAGCACCATAGCAAGAAAATTAGCTTTCCAATGAAAGTAGCCGCATCTGTTTGAGAGCTACGATGCCACAGACACAAATATTGACACGAATATCGTCTTTCTGTTGCAGAAGTTAAAAACAACAAGGAACGTTAAATGCTTTGTGCTTTATCAACTAAGCCATAAGAGGATAAATTTTCGAGGGTATGATCGTAATGCTTCGAAGTTTTAGGTGTTATGGTACAATTTTCTTTAAACTCCGTCATTTAAGTTTAGAATTTTAACGGTCTAGGCGTCACCGCAACTGGTGATACCGTTTGTATTTGTATTGAGAACATTATAACAAACAGTAATAAGTTTTATTGCAATTATGATTTTCAGCAGGATTAGAATAGCACCTCCCCCTTTCTTCCCGTGAGTGTCGTAAGAGTCGACTCTGGGAAAGGGTTAGTGTACCTATTGTGGGCGATGGGCTAGCAACCTGGCACTACAACATCACGTTCAACCATCTGGTAACCCTGAAATAAACTAAACGTGGCACTGGATTTTTGAATCCATGTTCTCTGCCTACCCCTCTTAGGAATACAGGCGTGAGAATATGTATGAATGTGATTTTCAGCTCTACTTTTGGATGTCTGAGAAAAGTACAAATATTATCCTTGACAAGTTCTAACCTTAAATTGAAGGGAGTATACGAGTATTCACAATCTTCGATTCATACAAAATACACGTGCCATTTTTATAGAATCCAACGGTCTAAATGCTAGGAACATTTAGACCGTTCTAGACAAAAGATGCCAAGTAAAATAAAACGGAGAAATATGAAACCAATTCTAAATTAGTCAGAGATGTGTACCTGCGTCCGAGACAGCAGCTGTTCAAACTTCGCCGTCAAACAAAAGACAAGGAGAACATGTTCCAGTGAGTTGTGAAGATAGTCATTTATCTTGAGTTTTCAGGCACCTAAGGTCTATCCATCTAGACTACTGGCCCATGTTGAAAAAAATATGGGTCATCTGAACCACCAGGTGACCTATCTAGAACGATATAAGAGCATAAAATAATAAGATACAGCACTGTGCCGTCACTTGTAAGCTGACCAACTGAGTGCAGGTGAGAATTCAAAAGTACAACCCTCGATTATTTCGTCTTATCGCATGATTTTTGTACGGGGTTGCGAAATAATGGATTAGAAGCAGTATTGAAATAGTATGAAACTGGTGCCGTAAATGGTGAGACACAAAGTCAGATTTTATTTTTATTTTCCGACTATTCCCAGGGTAAATTTGGTCGTTTGATTTTTTACGGCACCAGTTTCAATACTGCTTCTAATCCATTATTCCGCAACGCCGTACAAAAATCATGCGACAAGGGGAAATAATCGAGGGTTGTAATTTTGAATTCTCACCTGCACTCAGTTGGACAGCTTACAAGTGACGGCATAGTGCTGAATCTTATTATTTTATGGTCTTAATATAAGAGTATCCCGCGCGCGATAGAACTCGCGTATGTTGCTGTGCCAAGCCTACAGAGATCCTCCTTTTCGCGGATATTTTCCCAATCATACATCACTCCTGTCCCCCAATGAGGTAAGGTACAGTCACGAACAGGGATTGTTGAGCCACTTGCCACTGTCCGCAATTTAGACGTGTAATCAATGACCGATGTGACGGACGAGATGTCAGCTATTGCATTAGTATTACACGACCAAGTTACAAACATAGGTAAGTGGCTCAACAATCCCGGTTCGCGATGGTACAGGAAGCTACATAGACGAAACCATGCCTATTTTTCGGTTCCTGGCCGCTTTTTAATCGACTTCAAAAAAGGAGGAGGTTCTCAATTCGACCTAATTTTTTTTTTTTGTGTGTATGTTACTCGATATCTCGGAGACCCGTGGACCGATTTTCAAATATATTTTTTTAATCGAATGGGTATAACTCGAAATTGGTCCCATTGGAACGAAACCAGGATCTGATGATGGAATGTTGGAGAAATCGAGGGAACTCTTCAAATTTTATATTTTATGGAGAGGTACGGCGTTTTCGGTAATTTGTTGATGAAGTCAAGATTTTACATTCCGTAAACAGAATACTTTCAAAATATTGCTAATTTGATGACGGTTTTTTTTTGTTTAAAATTATTAGGTTTTAAGTTGGCAGGTTGCTCGCCTGTCGCCTAAACATACCTTAACCTATATTTCCTTAGTGCCTTAATTTACCTAGTCAATATACGCTAATAGTAAAAGTTTGACCTGACGCTACATCACCACAACAAAGCATTCAAATCGTAACTTTTTTTTAATAGAACGCGTTTGAATGAACAACCCTTTATGCGCGATTCTGACCCCACTTGGCCGGTTTTATAGTTCTGACCTGTTCGATTATAGTCGCTTACAAGAAATGCAAATCGATTCCGACACCAATTCCGTAGTCGCAATTGCATCGAATAACCTGACAGATCAAAAGCGACTCGTGCAAATTCAAGAGCTCCTATTGGTCAGCCCGTGTCCGACTCGATCCTGATTGGCCGAGCGCATCCCTTAACTTGATAATGACTGGGAATCTCTAGGAAGGTCTAGTGGTATCAATTGGCTCTTTATGGAACCTTGACGACAGCACAAGAGATGCATTATCTATTAGCGTTGCAACTGATTTGCAAGGATCTCCACTGTCTAATCAAATCATCATATCACGCACCCTAGTACGGTCTATGTGAACCAGATCTATTTAATCTGTATACACATATCCACCGGCTATATATTTTTGTGACACAATAGGTACGTTTACATTACGAAAGTAATAAAATCAGCAACTTTTTCGTAACGTCAACACGATCTCATACTTGGAAATCTTGGAATGAGCTTCGTATCGAATTACCGCCCTATGACGCCGCACTTGCAATGCCGTGTGTTCTTATGACACTAACTTATGATTAATTCTTTATTTGAAATCTCAACAATTTGTAGTAATAAGAATATAACCCGGTCATTACGTAGGAATTAACGGCAAAGAAATGCAAATGAACCGAGAAAGCTGAATTTTTGATATGACGTAGAGAATGCCCATAAAAGCTTAACTTGAAATTGTCGACCAAGATTTCCTATGTGGGTTTTCCGCCATCTTGAAAAAAAGGTTACGATTGGTTTTTTGACAATAACTCGGCTATCCGACGAGATACGATAATTCTGTCAAGGAGTTTTTTGTGGCTTTTTTTATGCTCTATAATTTATGCATTAATACATTTTCCGTAACATGCATCGTTATGGAGATATCGGCCAAAAACCATTATCATCTTTTTCGATCGATATCTCAATAACAATGCATGTAAAGCAAAAATGTTTTACGCATAAGTTTTAGAGCATAACAAGAGCTAAAAAAAACTTCTTGACAGAATTATCGTATTTCGTCGGATAGCCGAGTTATTGTCAAAAAACCAATCTTAACCTTTTTTTCAAGATGGCGGAAAAGCCACATAGGAAATCTTGGTCGACAATTTCAAGTTAAGCTTTTATGGGCATCCCCCACATCATACCAAAAATTTAGCTTTCTGGGTTCATTTTTTTTCAAAATGTATAAAATTACTGCACTATATGACGACCAATCAGGTCAAATCGCTGCCACCGCGCGCCGTCGGCTTGCCGACTGGACGCACTGGACAAAAAAATTCAAATGCCTTGGCTGGCCACTTTGTGGACCGTGGGAGATTGCATTTTTTGTCAAAAAAATTCAATAAAAAACCAAATTGTAAATCTGAATATGATCGAAAAGTTTTAACTTAGCAATTTTAATGATATTTGTCACCAAAAAGTAGGAAATAGCCAAAAAAACAAAGTTCATATCTTAATATGGTTTTCGGTCGATATCTCGATAACGATACATGTTACGCAAAATGTATTCATGCATAAATTATAGAGCATAAAAAGAGCCACAAAAAACTCCTGGACGGAATTATCGTATCTCGTCGGATAGCCGAGTTATTGTCAAAAAACCAATCTTAACCTTTTTTTCAAGATGGCGGAAAACCCACATAGGAAATCTTGGTCGACAATTTCAAGTTAAGCTTTTATGGGCATTCTCTACGTCATATCAAAAATTCAGCTTTCTCGGTTCATTTGCATTTCAAAATGTGTATAATTCCTGTACTAATAAGTGTTCCAAATTCAAATGAGATGGTATTAACTCGCGGCTTTGCTACTCGATTCCATTTTTGAAAATGTTCGTTGAAAAAGCGTTCTATTTTTTAAAAAGTTACGACCTGAATGCTTTGTTGTGGTGATGTAGCGTCAGGTCAAACTTTTACTATTAGCGTATGTTGAAAAGGGACTGTTGCGCTTGTTCTTGCCAGCCAGTATGCACTGAGGGCGTCTGTTCAAACTAGTTGCGCCCGCACGGGGGCCAACGACCCCGGGCCCTGCCTAACGGCACCCAAGCTCGCTAAATTCGATTCATTCACAGAATTTTATACTATAAACAACACGTTCGTAAAACAATCGCATTTTTGAAATTAGAATCGCGAGTACAGGATGTGGCTTGGTGTTGCCAATTGTGAAATTTTAATACCAAAATACTTGCGCGTTGTTGGTTGATGGCACTTTCATTTAAGTACTTGGTTAATGTAAAACGTTATCGGCTGATCGAATTGGGTATTTCTTTTATTGCTGTGGGTGATTGAAATAGGATTTAATGACAAGTTGTGAATTAAAATGACTCAGAAGATTAAAGATAAAACATACGGAATATTAAATTAAACTCGTCACTGAATTTTCCTCCGTAAGTTTAGTTTTCTTGGTACATTTTGAACATTTCAGTTTAAATCTCGAACGCACACAGATAATCATTAGCCAACGCATACTAAGGTGAGGCAACACTCAAGTAAGCGTACCAGTAAATGTTGAACACCTTGGTACTAACTAATTGAGAGGCATGCGGGCCCGTGGCCTTAGCTACTGACGCAAGACGCTGATTAAAAAAAAGTTTTTTTTTTTAAATCGAACTTTAATTTTTTTGCATCTGTGACAATGAGTCTGGTCTGTCTTTTGATTGAATCTGGGTGGCTGTTGTCATAGGATTAGATATTAAAAAAATAATAAAAATGTGTGGTTGCTTACCTCTTGCCTGGATGAGACACTGGCTACTAAGAGTCAACAGAAAACGAAACTTATTTTATAGAGTATGTCTAGCCATCTCATTTTTTTATCTGTACCTACTCGTCTGTCTATTCTTACGAATAACAAAGACAAATTTTCCTTGATCTATATCTAGAATTATGCGTAGTCTAGAAAAGTTTGCAGACATCTTTTGTTGGCAGATGCCAATCTGAAAAATGTCTTTCAATTACATTTAAATGTATGCTTATTTTTCGCTGCACGTCATTATTAGGTCAATATGTCTGCTGGCTGAAAATCAAAACCGTTGACAGGAAAATGGCAATGTGCAAAGCGGATATATAAAACCGGCCAAGTGCGAGTCGGAGTTTGTGTTGTATTAACAAACTCACTAGATCTCATTCATATCAATTTTCGGTGGAAGTTTACATGGTATCGTACATCACATACTTTTTTAATCGTTTTTTTTTTTAGAAGTTACAGGTGGACCAACATTTTTCCACTTTTGAAGTGTTTTTCGCACATACTATTTAAGTAGGTAGGTACTTAGAAAAAATGGCATTAGAAAAATCAGTGCGGAATCCTAAAAAACTCAAAATAAACCGGCCAAGTGCGAGTCGGACTCGCGCACGAAGGGTTCCGTACCAAAAACTGCAAAAAAATCAGAATTTTTGTATGGGAGCCCCCCTTAAATACTAATTTTATTTTAATTTAATTATTTCTTTTTAAAATAGATATTTAATTAAATATTCTGTGAGCATTTCAAGTATTTAGCTGTCACAGTTATTTAAATAGACACAAAACAGCAAAAAAAAACACGTGTTTTCTATGGGAGCCCCCCTAAATTATTATTATTATTTTGATTTTAGTATTTACTTTTGAAGAAAATATTTAATTAAATATTCTGTGAGCATTTCAAGTATTTAGCTGTCACAGTTATTTAAATAGACCCAAAACAGCAAAAAAAAACACGTGTTTTCTATGGGAGCCCCCCTTAATTATTATTATTATTTTAATTTTAGTATTTGTTGTTATAGCGGCAACAGAAATACATCTTCTGTGAAAAATTCAACTCTCTAGCTGTTACGGTTCGTGAGATACAGCCTGGTGACAGACAGACGGACGGACGGACGGACGGACGGACAGACAGACAGACAGACAGCGAAGTCTCAGTAATAGGGTCCCGTTTTTACCCTTTGGGTACGGAACCCTAAAAAAAGAGTCAAGTGTGAAGTTTTAGCGTCATTTTGTGGCAGCCGGTGCCAGTAAGAACTGCAAACCAAAGATTAAAAAAACAGGTAGATATTTTTGTGCGGACGTTAACAGGTTCTTTAAATGAGAAAATTTAACGTCAATTTTTTTTGTAATACTTGATTTATTTTATTGGAATAAAATTACAAACAGTAACCGAATTTTAAAAAGCAGCGTGTAAGTATTGACAAATCGCCTCGGCCTACGCGGCAACGGCATTTTAAAAACATTTTAATGCCTCGACCGTACACTGCGGATAAAATACTTAACATCCGT
Organism: Adoxophyes honmai; assembly: GCA_005406045.1. NCBI lineage: Eukaryota > Metazoa > Arthropoda > Insecta > Lepidoptera > Tortricidae > Adoxophyes > Adoxophyes honmai. The sequence goes on from BHDV01014689.1 coordinate 169,206, forward strand.
TATGCAGTTATAAAGACCGGTTCGAAATTTAAATTAAATTAAGAATTGTGGAATTACGCAGATAATACATATTTGAATGTCATTGGAATGTAGCCGAATGTGACGGGACTTTACTGCGCTGCCAACTTAAAAGACCGAATCTACAGTTTTTAAAGATTTTTTTTACATCACGACCCATGAAAGGGGTTAGTGTATTGTGAGCAATGGGCTAGCAACCTGTCACTGGAATATCACGTTTAACCCTGGTTACCCTGAAATTGCCAAACGTGGGCTGGATTTTTGAATTCATGTGCTCTGCCTACCCCTCTGGGGAATACAGGCGTGAGAATATGTATGTATCTATGTATTTTTATGCGGTCACGTGACGCTAAATAATAAAGTACCGTATTAACTGAATAAGTTGACACTCATTTTTTCCAATAGCAATCATTAGCCTTGTAATTTGTTTCACATTTTAATTTTATTTATTACTGGCCACCTACACAACACACAACTGACACAACCCTCCAACCGCCTCCCCGCTTTATATAGTGTTGCCCGCAAATTTTTCAAATGTCCCGCCATTATTGTCTCAACTATCATTAACCTGAATCTATAATGTAATCAAAATCATGTTTTGAAAACAACAAACTTAACATCGCCGGTTCGCCTGTGGAATTTCCTCTCTCCGACAGAAATATGCAATGGAATTGGCTTATGCTAATAATTATGATTCACGGGCTTGTTAAAATGTTGCCAGCCGCAGCATAGTAAAATTTAAGGCGTGCCTATTCTATCGTGATTTTTTTTTTTTGACAAAGCTGAACGCATCCCTCGCGAAGAATATGGCCGCCAATGCCAAAGCTTTAGGGGCTGCGCAGACGACGGACTTTTTGTGCGATCGAGTCTGCGGCGCACAAAGTCTACGTGGATTGTATGCATTGTGCGCCGGACTTTTTGCGTTTGCGTTACTACATATAATTCCATAGGTTCTATTTTGGAAGACTAAAAAGTCCGTCCCGGATATTCTCTTGTCTGCGCCTTATGATTACAAAAGATGACCTGACAGTGCAGCTTGTGTAGTTAACTACAGATGAATTGATGAAGATTATGAACTTTTGACAAATTGAGAAAATGATTCGCTCGGTTTGTCTTCCGTGTCGAGTTTCTTAATGATTATATGGATTGGTTCTTAGGTTACAGCAAATAATTTCACAATCTAGGCGCAGTGCGTCGAACTGAGAACAACGTTTTAGACGATCTATGAATTAAACACTGGCTGATGATAATGAATTTAAAAAAGTGCTGCTGGTTCCACAGCTAGTAATAAAATACCATAATTAAAAAAAAGCGCTCGTAGGAACTGGCCGATTTTATGACGATGAGAAAATCATCTACATAGGTGCCAGTTTTGTCGTTCCCTTACCACGAGTTTACAGTGACCTTATTCGCTAGCGACGACGTAATCGAGTTTTATAGGGAATTTTACTTCCAAAAGTGACCGCTAGCAGCGCTAAAATTCTAAGAGGCAGCGCAGACGACAGACTTTTTGTGCGATCGAGTCCACGGGGGACAAAAAGTCTGCATGGATTCTATGCAATGTGCGCCTTACTTTTTGCGCGTCGTGTGCGTTACTGCACATAATTCCATAAGTTCTATTGTCACAGACTAAAAAGTCCGTCGCGGATAGTCTGTCGTGTGCGCAGTGCCTAAATACAACTCGCCTACGCCGTCGCTACTTAAACTACTGTACTAATAGCACAGAATTAACAAAAGAAGTCTGTGCTCATAAGTGGATTCCCTACGGTTGATACTGATAATGATAAAAATAATATGATGATGACTCGTTCCTCAGTGAAGGGTGGTGGGGAGCACAACTAGGCGTGAATCACTCCAAGTTTTGCGTAAGGTTTTTAACAAGCTGCCCATTAAGGCGACTTTAGTCACCGGAAGACGCAGGCATAGCTCGGCCAAAAAGTTATCTGGCTTTTGCAGATCATTCGCACGAGAAGACGTTCTGATAGCGTTTGTTACATTACATCTCGATCATAGATACGGCAGCGCTACTGGCAACTATTTGCAACATTTGATATTTGACGCTAACGCAAACGCAATCGAGGTGTGTTTTAATAGTAATCAATTACAATTACAGTAGATCCGACTTTGTTAGGGATGGTCGTACGATATTTTTGAAAAGCGAATTTGATTCCAAATTCAAATCAAATTCCTTCGCTGGCCAGTAATAAAGCTAGAGGCGATATAGTAAGACTCCGAGGCAAAAAATCGCTTTAGGCTTTAAACCACAAAACTTCATATCATAATACCTTGGTTTATCAAATTACCAAAGGCTCATGCATGACATGATACCTAAATGTCAAATTGTCTCATTCTTATAATGAATCAAATTAGATTTTTTTTTTTGAGATTCGGCATTTTTCGGTGTTATTTGTTTATAACAAGAATGAGATAATTTGACCTTTGGGTATTATGAGCCCATGGTAATTTGATAAATAGGGGTATTGTGAACCAAGGTATTATGAAGTTTAGTGGTTTCAAGCCTAAACCAAAAAATCTTGCAAAATTTTTACCTACTATAGCCTACGTTCACGCATAGCTACGTCCCTTTCATGCGCTGTGGGTTTTAGACTACCTCTTTCCTGAGAAATGTCAGGCCTCGGAATGCGGTTCGACCCATTTAGCCTCACCCCCACTCCGCGGAGTACCGGTCCTGCATGCCCTCGATACGGCAGTGTTGCCAACCATTATCGACAGACGACAATCGCAAAATAACACTGGCAACACGGACCTTTTAGTCCTTCGCTAAGCACGGCTCCGTTTCATGTGTTCCAATTCGAATTTGGAACGATGGTTCTTGCATGTTCCTGGGACTTGAATGTTTTTGTCATAATGCTACTGGCCAGTGTCCTTGATTTGCTTTAATGAAAAAAGGCAATGCTTTTGATTCTTTATGTTTATTTGAAATGGCGATCGTTTTTAGGGTTCCGTACCCAAAGGGTGAAAACGGGACTCTATTACTGAGACTTCGCTGTCTGTCACCAGGCTGTATCTCAAGAACCGTAAGAGGCAAATGAATTTTTCATAGATTATGTGTTTGTATAGTCACTACAACAACAAATACTAAAATCAAAATAATAATAATAGTCAATCCCATAGAAAAAACGTGTTTTTTCTGCTGTTTTTGGTACAGAACCCTTCGTGCGTGTCCGAGTCGCACTTGGCCGGTTTTTTAATAATCCTTGCTGGTCTGGCAAGCCTTTCGCGTCAATTAAAAAAAATATCATGGATACGAACGTTTATTTTTCTCATTTATCCTTAGAAACACTTGATTAGATTAGATTACTTTTTAACCGACTTCAAAAAGGAGGAGGTTCTCAATTCGA
>BHDV01014700.1:0-11505 GCA_005406045.1 Adoxophyes honmai
ACACCTCACGTAATTTATGGACGCCCCCTTGTTTGAGATCATTGCGGCATGTCCCCGTACTCAATTTGTTGAAGGCTTAGCTTACAGAAAATTACGTATCGCCCATAGGTCATATCTGTCATTTTCATAACTAGCACTGGTGTACCCAACCAGGGGGGCACGCCTCCTAAGGAGGGCGTACAGAGATGTTTATGGGGGCGGAAAACGTTTGTAATTTATTTTTTCCTAGTCATCAATATGACACGTGATAAGAAATCCATTTGATGTCGATGTGGCACAGTTACCAGAAGAGGTTCAGGAAGAATTTCTAGAAATGAAGGCTGACTCATCCATGAAACATGACTGCCATCTTTTGACATTGGATCTTTAAAAACTATTTATTAATCAAAGGCTTTTACGTATACAATGTACGATTTTTTTTGTATTTATTTGAAATGTACCTAAAGGGAGGGGAGAGAGAAAAAATATGAATCGTCTGTAGAGCCTTAACAAAATAAAGGTTGGGAAACCCTGCTCTAGCAAATTAAACAATCAATAGATTGCAAATTGTGGACCAACGTCGGGGCCGGTTCAGATGCACAGCATTTTAACTACAACCCAGCTGGAACTGGAATTTTGCAGCTGGGCTGCAGCGCCGCAAAACTAAAAACTAAAATTAGGTCCTACTAAACTACCGTCACGCACTCACGCATTGGCAGACTGTTATTTTTGCAATGATGGGATAGTTACATCTATACTAATATTATAAAGCTGAAGAGTTTGTTTCTTTGTTTGAACGCGCTAATCTCAGGAACTACTGGTCCGAATTGAAAAACTCTTTTTGTGTTGGATAGACCATTTATCGAGGAAGGCTTTAGGCTATAGAACATCACGCTGCAACTAATAGGACCGAAGAAACTTTGAAAAATGTGAAAAAAAAAACAGAGAGAATTAGTCACTATTCCACGCGGACGGAGTCGCGGGCACAGCTAGTATAGATATGTGTAATGTTCATTTAGTTACGCTGGATCTAGCTAGGTCTTATGGGCCTTACCTTGGATTCCAATTATTGGTACAGATTAAGGTGGTTGCTCTTCCATACTAATTTCCATGCACATTCCTGGCGCCCACAGGCATGTTTTCTTTGGGGATTTTTTGAGGATAGTAAGTTTAGAGTTGATCATTACCGCAAAATGCATAAAAACTGTAGTTTATTGTGCAGAAAATGCAGTAAAATGCAGAAAAAAATGCTACTTTTTACACTTGTATGAGTAGACTTGACAGCGTACGTAGCGTGGATGTGTGCAGTAACAATAAATTATTAAGCCATAGTAACTGCTGCATTCGGCAAAACCGATAAGGAATCGTACTTTTGGACGAACGGCGATATCAAAGGATTATATAAGTATCTTTTATAATAAACCACCTGTTTTAATCAGCGATTAAAGTGTTATCATCTTATCATGACTCACAGAGGTTATTGGTATCAAATGATAAGTTCGAATTTGGAGCGGGAAAAGTAAATTAGTTTTTGTAATGGTAACTTCTAGAACTAGACAAATCTCACCTCCGATTATTCGTATTAGAGTAGCAAAAGTTGATTTGGTTTGGGCACGTGGAGAGAATTGATGAAGCAAGGATATGTAAGCAAATTTACAAGGGAAGTGTGTTAGGGCAAGTAGGTCGAGGGCACCCGCAAAGAACGTAGGTATATCGACCTACCCGAAACCGTCGAGCGTGTATGACGAGAGTTATGAATGTGAGTGAAGCGAGATAAGTATGTCAGAATAGAAGCGAATGGCGCTCTGTTGTCTCTGCCTACCCCGCAGGGAATAAGGCGTGACGGTTATGTGTGATGTGTGTGTGAGTAGCAAAAGTAAAGGTACTTACTTTATTTAGTAGGTATATTTACACACACATACATACACAATCACGCCTACGCTCCCAAACGGGGCAGGCAGAACATACGAAACGTGACATAGACAAAACCATGATTAAGACTATTTCACGCTTCGCATCCACTTCTAGCATAATTCTAGATTTGACAACAGGTAGAAAAGGTATAATAGTGACAGGTTGCTAGCCTGTCGCCTAAAACATGCCTAAAACATATATTATCTAAAACTATTTTCCTTAGTAGTCTCTTACGACGAAATGGAGAGGTGTCATTCTGTTCATTCTTAGACGAAAATAACTACTTACTTATAGGTACATACCTACTATTAATGCAAACGATATTATGTACATAAAAAAAAATGTATTGAAAAATAGAAATGCCTACAAAAAAATATCAGCAATAAAACGTTATTTACTTGAAGAACTGCGATGCGTTTTATTGATATCACAGAAACCTTTACTTACGGTAGTTAATAAATACTGCCGTACATTAAGTATGTCAACATTTACTAGACGGTAAGAAAACATCTAAAATACGGAACCCTAAAAAACGAGAAATACAGAACTCGCAAGGTAGTGAAGTATAAAGGCGGACTTATCCGCCTATCAGTCAAGGAAATTGATACCTGTGCCACTTTGAACCTTTTGATACTGAGTTTCATATTGCTTTGATTAGTAGAAAGTATGGTATGTGTATGTCACAGTGACATTTCTTGCGAAAAGGTACAAAGTGGCACAGTAATCAATTTTCTTGACTGTACCTATCCGCGTATATTGGATACAACTTTATCACAGTGAGCCCTTGCCACACTTAAATGCCTAGATAAGCCGTAGTTGGCGACTAAGGAAATAGGTATATTTAGGTACTATTGAGCTACAGGATGGCGACAGGCTAGCAACCTCTTTCAACTTGTAAGAATACTAGAGAAACAAGTCTGTTTTCAAAATCATGTCTTAATAAATCAAAAAGTTCTCAAATTCGAGTTTGGATCTTACAAAATATATTCATAAAGGTAATGCATAGTAGTTTAAATAATTATCACAGAACACACAAATTGGTTTCTCACTCAGCAGTTCCATTCGAGCCACAACACCACATCCATTGCAGACGAGATACTGGTCAGTTTCTATCGGTGTAAAAGTCAGAGCACAGAACATGTTTAGGTGACCGTCAGCACAAGAAAATCCGTTGATTTGCTGTTCGCAACATTGACAGTTGTATTTACAGCCTACATCTGTTAGATCAGCTACCTCCGAAGGAACTAAATCAGATTGAGCTACATTGTATTTCTTGCAATAATAATTTAGGTATTGTTTTGTACCCATCAAAGTCTCAGTTTCGAAACTTGTCAAATGTAAACCATTTTGTGATTTTTTTAATAAGTTTGTGACAGTGTTACTAGCATGTAATACTAATATTTTTTCTCTGACAGCTTCTATGGAAGTTTCTGGAAACAATCCTTTCGAACCATTCTTCAAAATGTTCTCTAAACTATTATAAAATTTCAAAAGAATGTAGTACACTTTTATTTCATATAAATTCTTTGGGTTGTTCGGATCAGTTGCGTAGAGCAAGATAAGTTGAGGTATTGATGGCAAGACTTTCAACTTCATCGTCTTATATCTCAGCATCTCAATACAGTCTCCGTAATCAGTCAGCTTCTTCGAGGGATTCGTAAGGAGACAAGTAATCTCTTCCTTGTGATCAGCATCTTGGCAAAAAAAAACAATGTCTACTAATGCATTTTCCTTTCTGTGCTTAATCTTTCTATCTATAAAAGCTACAGCTGAAATCATATTGTTTTTTGAGAGCTGAAAACCGTATAATTCTTTATTAGCGTAACTGTCCTTGAGCAAAATAGGAGCTACGCTAAATTCTATATTTCCACCAGAAATTATAACAGCAACTTTGTACACTTTACAATTAATTGTAGTTATATAGAAATCTTTGTTTCTTTCATATAATGATATGCTTGTTATTTTATAATCATTGACATTGTACACATATTCTGACTTTTTTTCACAATTATCATCTACAAGTAAAGCAACCAAGTGTCTGTCTTTTCCGCACAATATTGTTATGTTGTCATTTTCTTGGAAAAACTTGACAAGCTTTATAACAAACTTGTCTTTATGTTGCCATAAACAGCCTAAATTAATTAATTGTATACTGTTGCTGGTCCACTCGTACTTATGCATGAATAATTGTCCGCAATCATTGGCATGTATTATAATGAACTGATCCTTTGAAAGAGACAACCATCTCATAGCAACAACACCCTCATATTCAGCTTTAAACTTTGTCACGAGGTCTATTGAAACTTTATCACTTTCATACTTTAGTTTCCAAAAGTAAACATCACCGTTTTTTTGTGCTGTTACAAAGTTATAAGTCCCATTATGTTTATTTCCCCAACACATTGCAGAAGTAACCACAGCCTCAGCCGCTTTTTTTAATTCATCGTAACAGCCAGGCATGCTGTTTGAATCCCGTTTAAATAGGTCTTCTATAACAGATGAGATTTCGAGAATTCTTCTGAATCCACAACTTTTCGGACCATAGAGCTCTACATTACCAACATTAGTTAAAACAGCCAGTGCTCTTTCATAATTGTACATAAAATCAGGAGGTGACCATTCAAAATGAATTATACTCGCCAGGTCTTTCAAAAGAACTGGGTTATGAGGCCATAAAGCAGGCTCCAGTGTCATCTGCTCATATTCCAAGTTGTTCATAGGTTGTTCTTTAAATTTGTTTGTAAACAAACTCGTAGCTGGACTAGACTTTGGAGAAGGTATGCTTGTTATACACCAGTCGATCTGCTTATCCATGCATTCTAAATCGCGTGAGAAGTATAAAAGATTCAGACCCTTTTGACAGCGCACAGTCAAAAAAGAATTATCCCATGAAATCGACGGTTCTTCGGTTTTAGTGATTGAGATCGAACGTCTCGATATTTCAAGTAGCGGTTTCTCCCCCATATCGAGCGAAGATTATATTATTGCCGTTTCATGTACATTCAGTAGTACGTAACAGAATAACAGGAACAACAAACAACAAACGAAAATCATACACGACATAAGACATAACCTCAAAGTCCTCAAAACGAAAATGACAGATTTCTTTGTTTTTTTTTTTTCACTATCGTATTTCAATCAGCCAAGGAGCATTTTCTTTGCAGCCAGAAAATTTGTACTATTTTTTCAAACTTTGTACCACAATTAAGTCCTTTAGATTACTTTTAATTTTTAGTATTTTTATTTTCTTCCCATATGAAAGCTTTAAAGTTTTCTTTATATCGATGTGATGTGATGGACAGTGACACCACCGGTTGGTTTTTATTTTGGTTCCTTTTCAGTTCTTTAGCTTCTGAATTTATTGCAATTAAAAAAAAAACAAATGTCACTGTCAAGTTGACATTAAACGTCATAACAAACGCACGTTGTGCTTTTACGTGCGCGTTTGTGTGCTTACTGTTGTGTTTTAGAATGTAATAAAATCGAATTAAAACATCAAAATGGGTAAGCGTGTATATAACGCAAAAGCTAGACAAGTCATCAAAACAAGTATCGACAACAGTAAAACGAACGAGGTAAGTTAGTTTACTACTTTTAATCTACACTTATTCTTATTATTGTACACATTTTAAGGTATACAATTCATTTACAGATCAAACTTGACTTTGGGAAAAGTGAATATGGATCCGGAGATGCGAGCAACATCCTTGCACTGCCAGCTAAGAAGCGGCAGACTAAAATTATCAAAGAAAAGAAAGAGTCAACTCGATTCTTGTCAAAGCAGCAGCGTAAACGGCTGGAAAAAATCGTGGATAAGAAAAAGAAGAAGGAAAATGTAAGTTACACTATGTTTAATTTTCAATTTTATTTTGTCTCTATCAGATTTAGAAGCCTAAAACTAAAGAGGTAGACAGTTGGATTTTGCAACAGTTAACTAAATATAGACAATCAGGCCTGTCAAATACTGTCAATGAATGCCGTTGGAGGTAGCTGATACTTTGCGGACAGGGGATGTGGCTTGCTTTCATATTGTAGTCTAGAAGCAGTGTACGCACTCTTCTACAAACATCCCTGACACAGCTAAATATAAGCAGAACCCTCAGCAGTCTGAAACTGTTATTATAATCAACCCACATACTGCTTGTTTAATGTCTTGTACAATATTAGACGGCCGGATAGCCCAGTGGTTAGAGAACCTGACTGTGAAGCTTAAGGTCCCGGGTTCGATTCCCGGTCTGGGCAGATGTTTGTATGATGAATACGAATGTTTGCTTCCGAGTCTTGGATGTTTATCTATATATTAGTATGTTTATCCGTTGTCTAGTACCCATAACACAGGCATTAAATTGCCTACTTTGGGACTAGATGATTGGTGTAAAAATTGTCCAGTGATATTTATTTAAAAAAATATAATATTGCGTCTGTTCTTCCTACCCCATTTGTAAATATAGGCATGACATTTGTGTATGTACAGTATGTGCCCCCACTTAGGTATCCAGGCAATTCGGTGTTTTGAACGCGCACCACTACTAATACAAAGTTTGTCTAACTATTTTTAGCAAAATCAAAATGAGGTAGTTCATGATATTAATATTTCGCTAAAAATAGTTAGACAAACTTTGTATTAGTAGTGGTGCGCGTTCAAAACACCGAATTGCCTGGATACCTAAGTGGGGGCACATACTGTACACTCTTTATTATTACAAAAAATCAATTTCACGTGTCAACATCATGTTTCAGAGATCAGCACTGCTAGAGTCCCTCACGCAAGTCCAAGCGTCCTCTGATGAGGTCAAACAAATGACTACGATATCCATGGTGCAAACTCTCGGTTTGCGCAGACTTACTGAGTTAAAGTCAGCAGCACCCGCTCAGGTCATTGATGTCAGTCAGAAAAAGTTCAGCAGTGTTGCAGGTAAATTAATATGCCACAGACTAATGCATTTGTATTGATGGGCAAAAGTAATCTAAATAGTAATCTTGTTGAGGCAGAGCTTACGGGATATTTGTTTCATAAACTGTTAATTTCGCCTTAGGCATAAAGAAAGTTCATTTGCAATGTTTTATTGTTCTAGGCGCAAAGAAAAGGCTCCGGCTACTGAAAATGAATAGCACAGATAAAGAAAAGAAAGCTAAATATGATCCCAATGTGGTCGGTCTAGAAGAGTCATCAACAGAAGAATCCAGTTCAGAATCTGAAACAGAAGAACCAGAAGTTGTTGAAGATAAAACTGAGAATGAAAATGAAGCCACTAGCACTGAAAAAGTAATCGAAATTGTTGATGTGGATGAAACACCACAACAAAATGTAAATGATAATTGTGATGATAAGGGTACAAAAGTTTCAAGAAATCAAAAAGAGCATAGTAAAGTGCCTTTGCCGATAAAAGAAGAAGTAAAAAAGCCAACATTAGAGCATCCTACAATAGTTGTTGAAGTAAAAAGAGACCCTAAAATTCAGGTGGCCAGACTTAAGCTTCCGATTTTGGGTGAAGAACAAAGAATCATGGAGCTGATAAATGAGAATGAAGTACTTATTGTGGCTGGTGAAACAGGTATGCTGTGAGTGAAGTATTGTAAAATTAAGGACAATTAAAAAAAAAACAATGAGTTTTGTTTTTATTGTTTTGGCAAAGAATATGTTGCCATCATAGGTTTACGACAGTCTACATTTAATATTAAAATAAAGAACAGTTAGTCTTTGTTTTTATGGTTTGTTATAATAAATCTATGTATAATGTGAGTTTTATCTTGAGGACATACACATTATAAAAGCAGTCCCTAATAAGTGAATTCCGTCACTAAAAATAATACAAAATGTATTACTTGAAATTGTTGGAATTTATCAATAATAGACTTGTTTCAACAAATCTTATTAAATTTCAGGGAGCGGCAAAACAACCCAAATTCCACAGTTTCTTTACGAAGCTGGTTACGCAGAGCACAAGATGATAGGGGTGACTGAACCCCGCAGAGTAGCCACTGTTGCCATGGCAGCTAGAGTGGGGTATGAACTCGGATTGAGCAGCAAAGAAGTGTCCTATCTGATGCGGTTTGAAGGAAATGTCACTAAAGACACTAAGATCAAGTTTATGACAGATGGTATGTTAGATGAATATCATTGTTTTACTGTAGATTGATTTCTAAACTGATGTGTGAAGTACGGAAACGCAGTGACGCGTCGTATCCGGACCGTTTTTGACGCAAGCACTCCATACCGCTGCTTAAAAACTGTCAACGGAAGACGGAATGCGTCACTGCGATTCCGTACCGTCACCGTTTTTTAATCATTGATGTGGTCGCAACTTTAAGTGTAACTTTGTATTACAGGTGTCCTTTTAAAAGAGATCCAACACGACTTCCTCTGCAGCAAATACTCTGTGATCATCATTGACGAGGCTCATGAAAGGAGCGTCTACACAGACATATTGTTAGGGCTCTTGTCGAGGATAGTTCCCCTACGAAGGAAAAGGGGTAACCCTCTGAGACTCATAGTGATGTCCGCTACCCTACGAATTGAAGACTTCACGGAAAACCCTAGGCTGTTTAAAGTGGCACCACCAGTTATCAAGGTATTAATTGAATATCACCATCGTATCATCTTCTCAGGTCTTTTTGGGTCAATAATTACCACAAAATTCTTGTAGTACGGAAGGTCCATTTCCGAACAAAAGACATGTAACCGGCTTTAAAAATTGCTGTCTCTTTCTACCGTTACCTAATTGCACACGAAATTGAAACGTATTGCGTGGCTCGAGGGTTCATATTCCGTTTAGCTTTCACCCATTTGGCCTGTAACTTTTTTTTAAATTTACGTTTGCTATTGCAGGTTGAGTCCAGACAGTTCCCAGTGACTGTGCACTTCAACAAAACTACTTACAGCGATTATTTGAAGGAAGCCTTTAGAAAGACGGTGAAAATACACACGAGATTGCCCGAAGGTGGGATTCTGATCTTCGTTACAGGACAACAAGAGGTAATTATTACTACCACTTTCATTACACTTTTGCAGTTTCTGAGTGGTGCAACTCAGTGTTAACTTTAATATAACTTCACTTTTGAATGTGTGCATGTTTACAAATCTTGCAAGGAAGATTTGAACCTCTTCCAATAGACCGATTGAGCTAAAACTTGGTATACCTACGTAACTTGGATGACAATACAGTATTCCGGTAGTGGACTTCTGATGGCCCAGCCGGAACTGTTTCCGGTGGAGGGAACTCTTCAACGGTTGGTCTGATTGACTTGAAACCTGGTGCACATAATCTAGGGTAAATTACAATGAAGTATGGTTGGCAAGAAGTAAAGTTGGCAAAAAAATGAATCTAAAATGACATTTTTGTTGGCAAGCTTATTTAATTAATAAGTATTCACTACGCTAGTCTCGTGGACTAAGCAGTCTTTCCTGAACACCCTTTTTTATTTTTTAGATACATTACCTCGTCCGCAAATTCAAGGCTTCCTTCCCTTACCGAAAAGACGTGGATTATACAAAACTGATCAACAAGAAGAAGACGGTCAGCGAGAAGGACGCTGCCTTGGATTCCGAGCCAGATGACATAGAGTCTGATGATGATGAGGTAAAACTATATTATCTTATGTGTTATTCTAAGTTGGCCTCATATCCCTTGGTTTGACTATTTTTAATTGAGTAGGGTTCAGATTGTCGCGTAGGCTTTGAGCGTTCCATTATTATTCAACTAGCTTTTGCCCGCGACTTCGTCTGCGTTAAAACATAGAATTACAGCCATTTTAGAAATCTTTCATACTTACTAACTTTGCGTTCCCCTTTTTGAAGAATGGTTTCCGAAAGACATTATAAGGAGCTGAATATACTGCAACGCAGTTAAAGTTTCTAACTGCAACAGTTTCGGCCCTGCGTTGATTTATCAGTCAGTCAAATTATATAAAAGGAGTCAGATTAAAAAAGCCGTGATAGCCCAGCGGTTCGAACTGTGGCCTGTGGCTCAAGCAGAGGGTCGTGGGTTTAAACCTCTGAATTTTTCGGAATTTATGTGCGATATCAAATTTGATATTTATCACGATCTATTCGGTGAAGGTAAACATCGTGAGGAAACCTACACACAGCGACGAAGTAATTCAACGTTGTGTGTGAAGTTCCCAATCCGCACTGGGCCCGCGTGGGAACTATCGCCCAAGCCCTCTCATACTGATAGGAGGCCTGTGCCCTGCAGTCGGACGTATATAGGCATCATATGATGATGAGTCAGATTCTCGTTTTATGTAAAGTAGATAGATGGATGAGGGAGGTGGACTCTCCAAACTACAAAAGTTGAGGGGTTCCTGAAAATGTCCATCATTTGTTCATGGGGTGTGTCTGCATAGTAGCTGTTAGGAAGGTTTAGACGTTGCCTAATATCAGTTTCCTTATTTGAATTCAGGTGGAAAAAGAAATGAAGCGCTCTCGCAAAGCGCGAAAGATGATCAAAAAGAAGTCGAAGGCGTTGCCGAAGATCAATCTCGATGATTATGGCATGGCTGAGGATGATGGTCAAGCGGACTTGGTGGGCAGCGATGATGACAGCGAGGGGCATTTGAGCGATTCAGGTAAGTTCACTCAAACAGCCAAAATGCGTTTCGCCTTTTTTTATTGCTCAGAGACGAGCTCCTTAATAGGGATGTAGACTGGTTTAAAAATATGTAATTCTAATTAGTCCTTCCGTTACAGTATGGAAATATATGAGACACGTGGTTTTTGGTTTATCAAATCTTATACTGTTTATTATTGTATATGTAAGGCCGGATAGCCCAGTGGTGAGAGAATCTGACTGTGAAGCTTATATAGTCTCGAATTCAATTCCCGGTCAGGACAGATGTTTTCATGACAAACACGAATGCATGCTCTCGATCCTTGGATGTTTATTTATATAAATATAAGTAAGTTTGTTGTCTAGTACCCATAGTACAGACACTAAATTGCCTAATTTGAAACGAATGAATTTTAATTTTGACTTTGAATCAGTGTAATAGCGGGTTAACTCTAATTTTCAGACGCAGAAGATGACACCCTAGCACCCGCAATAAAGGCCTGCCGCCAACCTCTGTGGGTGCTTCCTCTATTCTCAATGCTATCCTCAGAGAAGCAGGCGAGAGTATTTGAACCTCCTCCGCCTGGAGCGAGGCTCTGTGTTGTCAGTACCGACGTGGCTGAGACTTCGCTGACTATTCCTGGGATCAAATATGTTGTGGATAGTGGGAAGAAGAAGATGCGGTAAGTTTGTTCTCTATGCTTCTGTGAACCAGGAAATAGATATGCTAGAGTATTTGAGTCTCCTCCGTCAGATGCGGGGTCTGCGTTGTCAGTTCTGATGTGGTTGAGACCTCGCTGTCCATTCCTAAGATCAAATACGTCGTGGTTAGTGGCACACATACCGGCTCTGCAGTGCCCCCGTGTTTAGAAGCCGGCAGCTATTAGATTGGAGGATAATATAAATAAATTCAGAAAAGCCTTGTTCCAAGACTACCTACATATAATTTACATACATACATACATATTCTCACGCCCATATTCCCATGAGGGGTAGGCAGAGCACATGAATTCAAAATTCCAGTGCCACGTTTAGCAAATTCAGGGTAACCAGATAGTTAAAC
>BHDV01014700.1:12998-25544 GCA_005406045.1 Adoxophyes honmai
AGTCAAGATTTTACATTCAGTAAACAGAATCTTTTATCTAAAATATTGCTAATTTGAAGTCGGTTTTTTTTTGTTTAAAATTATTTATTATAAGGTACCAATGCTCGACACTGACCCAATACACGGCACTTGCAACCTTATGTCATAGTAAAACAGGTGGCAGATGGGTGTCGTCTACTGAGCGTTGAGGCGTCGAGCATTGGTACATTTACCTTAATGTATTTCTTTGAAATATTATGTGAAACCGTCGTCCGA
This sequence comes from Adoxophyes honmai, assembly GCA_005406045.1. NCBI lineage: Eukaryota > Metazoa > Arthropoda > Insecta > Lepidoptera > Tortricidae > Adoxophyes > Adoxophyes honmai. The sequence continues at coordinate 13,254 of BHDV01014700.1, forward strand.
TGGATGATCGGACTAGTTTTGACTTCATAGTATCGTCACCATAATTTCATGAAAACTTTAGCGTCTGGTACACACAGACACACGTATCGCTATATCTTGCAAATCTGCTCCAGTTTCCACATTTACATCGCTGGCGCCAATTAACATACGAACAATTTTACATGAATACAGGATGCTTCAATTTTTAGACAATTTTATTTGGTCTAAATAACTGAAATTTTGTTTTCCGTGTGTTGTCGGGCTTAAAACAATACCTCTCAAGTTTTTCCGTGGATGTCGTAAGATGCCACTAACGAATTAGGTCAAGATACAATCATGCCTGTGCACCCAAGGAAAATAGACAGAGGACGCGAAACGTGACAGACCTAACCTACCTATAGCTCAGCGGTTAGAGAACCTGACTGTGAAGCTTAAGGTCCCGGGTTTGATCCCCGGTCGGGGCAGATGTTTGTATGATGAATACGAATGTTTGCTTTCGAGTCTTGGATGTTTATCTATATATAAGTAAGTTTATCCGTTGTCTAGTAACCCATAACACAGGCATTAAATTGCCTACTTTGGAACTAGGTGATTGGTCTAAGAATTGTCAGATGATATTTATTTATTTATTTATAAAAAAACCACGATTGCGAAGCGTGAAGCAAGTATCTAATTCACGCTTCTCAGCCATTTCTAGCATAATTTTAGGTTTGAAAAAAAAATGGAAGAGGTTTAATAGTGACAGATTGCTAGCCTGTGGCCTAAAACATACCTAAGTAATCCTATTTCCTTAGTTGCCTCTTAAAATCCACGGAGGAAATGGAGAGGAGTTATCCTATCCTAAAACCACACAGAACAATGATAACGGGTCACGCATTTAAGTCGAGCACACCAAGATACAAAATTAAGTTAACCTCTATCATACAAAATTATTTTAATTTTGTTTAAAATAATACTATGCAGTGTCGGACTTAGAAAAACACCCCTTTATTTCTTCCGTGGGTGCCGTAACACACTACTAAAGAAAAAATAGGTCAAGGCCAGCAATCTGTCACAATATTATACCTTTTTTATCTAACTTGGAATCTAAAAATATGACAAAAGTGTCTGCGAGACGCGGAATTGCCATTGTTTTGGCTATGACTATGTAATGTTTTATATTCTCGTCCTAACCCATTTGGAAATATCCGCGCGATGTACCTATGTATGTATGTACTAACAAGCTATGGACGAAAATGCTCCGAAGTAAAGTAATGTTTTCATAAACACGACATAAGTCTTTAAACGCTTCTAATTACAGCTTATATCTATCACATTCGTATTACACCACAAATTAAATGCGCCCTTCACTTTAACGGCTATAAAATTAAACACATAATAATCATAATAACCCCCAAATTAACTAAAACAAAATAATGTCGTAAAATAGCCGTGGAACGTAAAACTACTTTGATCTCTACAAGTTGGCAATAAACTAGTGATATCATTTGAAGTCCAGATATAAAACGTTGAGGTGGATTCTGGAACAACTGTTATAGAACTTTATTGATATGATATACGATTTTTTGTGTTTATTGAATACTAGCTGAGCGCGCGACTCCGTTCGCGTGGAATAGTGACTAATTTCCCCCGTTTCTTCCACATTTTCCCATATTTCTTCGCTCCTTTTAGTAGCAGCATGATGTTATGTAGCCTAAAGCCTTCCTCGATAAATGGTCTATCCAACACAAAAAGAATTTTTCAAATCGAACCAGTAGTTCCTGAGATTAGCGCGTTCAAACAAACAAACAAACAAACAAACAAACAAACAAACAAACAAACAAACTCTTCAGCTTTATAATATTAGTATAGATATGACAAGTTACATACACGCTGGTTGAACTCGCTGCATTTTAATATATAGTATAATTATTTTTGTCATGAAGCTAACCACGACAGTCGCTTATAGCGAGATAAAAAGGATACACTCATGTTTTTGTATCGAAGTTAGCTCGACTCGTCGTGACGTATGCCTAATAATAATAACAAAGAGATGGTGCCCACGTGGTGTCAGTATAGAATAATGCTTCTCTATTTCTTCCATGGATGTCGTGACGAGCTAATAACCTGTCACTATTATATCTCTTCCATCTGTTTTCAAACCTAAAACTAGGCTAAAAGTTCAAATAGTCATAGTTATTGTTTTGTCTATGTCACGTTCCGTATGCTCTATCTACCCCTTTTGAGAAAACAAACGTGATTGTATGTCATGTAATTATTTAACTCATTATCTTAAAAAATGTCGCTTATCGTATTTCACCTTTCAAGCGTCAATAAATGCTTCAGAGGCAACGAATGGTAAAAGACATTGGCAAAGCTTGTAACGAAATGGAATGCGTTTTCTCGCATCACCCTGTAGCTGCGCCAGCTGCGCTCGCGCAGCGGTTCCACGGAATTATAATTAAATGCGCTTATTTATTTTAATACGGCTCCAGCGCACGCTGTTTACCTATTTTCGCGTATTTTTGTGGCGCACGGTGCCATCCATATTTTTACGGTTTAATATTGTTTTCGTCCAAGTTTTATGTTGCTACTGTTTTTATGCTGTCCGGGAAATGTTCACAAGAAGGTGTGGCGATTTTTTGCTAGTACCGGTAAACGGTGTGGGTAGAAACAACACTGGCGTACAAAGCATTCCAATAATACGTTTTTAACCGACTTCAAAAAAAGGAGGAGGTTCTCAATTCGTCAGGATCTTTTTTTTAATTTTTTTTTTTTTTTTATGTGTGTTCGCTGATTACTCGAAGACGCCTGGACCGATTTGGAAAATTCTTTTTTTGTTTGAAAGGGTATAGTTTCCAGGTGGTCCCATTGTCAGCATATCTTGACCTGATGATGGAATATGAGGGAAATCGAGGGCAACCCTCAAATTTTATAGGCACAGGTAATGTTTTTAGTACATTTTTCAAAGCTACACCAGTATTTACGTCTGGCAGTAAAAAAAATATGACTGAGCTGATGATGGAAGGTCAACTCCTTAATGCTTAGGAGTTAAAGGATAATTCTTTCAATACTGAATGCACCTGCAGGCTGGAAATTATAATTTCAGTAGTTAGTGAGGCCTGCTGGTGATGGAAGGTCACCCTCATTAGACAAATGCTTTCAGTATAGCCCAAATTTGAAGTCGGTTTTTTTTTGTTTAAAATTATTACTGTTGTCAAAGACCCTATTGTAGCGACTGAAGGGATCCCACAGTCAAACTGTTAAATTTTGCGGGACGTTGACTTTAGTTAGTCCTTGTCACATTTATATTGAACCATATACTCTCTGTGCTCCGCGACCGGATTTTAGTCCGTCTCATGTGCAACTCTCGCTCTTGTGCGACGTACGCGGGATTTTATCACGTTTGAAATTAATTTCTCGTATAGTTAGTAACCTTATCGCCCAGGGTATATGATCACGCGACTGGGGCAAGTGCATGGCGCGTGGCCTGGTCCTCGCAGGCGGCCGGGGGGCAGCGCGCGGGCCGCGCGGGCCGCACGGGCCCGGGGCACGCGTACCGGCTCTGCAGCGCCATAGTGTTAGCACGGGCTAGTGCGAGCGTGAGGGCAATATTGCTGCTCAAATGCGACAGATAGATAGCTACGGGTCAGCGGGAATTTCTCTGTGCTCCGCGACTGGACTTTAGTCTATTTCATACACAACTTTAGAACTTTACTCGCGCTCTGGTGCTAAGCCAGCAGAATCTAATATTGGCAAGTCCCTCCGTAAACCGCCACAATTATAGGTAGTGTTATTGTTCTTTTTATACCAGGGTGTATGATCACGCGACTGGGGCAAGTGTATGACGCGTGGCCTGGTTCTCGCAGGCGGCCGGGGGGCAGCGCGCGGGCCGCGCGGGCCCAGGACACGCGTACCGGCTCTGCAGCGCCGCCATGTTTATACTTGAAGCCAATACTTGCCAGTATTAGCTTCTGCCGGCTTCTGGCAATACCTCCAGCTATTAGAAAGGAGGACCATATACGGTGCTCCGCGACCAGTCCTCCTCTAAGGTTGCCACCTTTTTTACAAGAAATAAAGTATATTTAGGTTTGAGAAGAACTATTAAGCATTTTGATGCTGAAAACAGATCTTTTTATACCAGGGTGTATGATCACGCGACTGGGGCAAGTGCATGGCGCGTGGTCTGGTCCTCGCAGGCGGCCGGGGGGCAGCGCGCAGGCCGCGCGGGCCGCACGGGCCCGGGGCACGCGTACCGGCTCTGCAGCGCCGCTGTGTTCCAACATGATTGGCCGGAACACCATCCGCCTGATCTATGTAGAAGGCCAGTTGATGATCTGCTGCTGCAGATGAAGTGCATGGGTATTGATAAGGTGAGTGTCTTTTAGACTTATAAGCATGTCACTAAGCTGATATAATTGTATTGTATCCGCGTACTAATGCCATCTTTCCATATATGTCGGTGCCCACAGATATTTGACGGTAGAATATAAATTATCTGCGCTGTATGTCAGCTTATTGAGTTGTATAGGGATATTGACAGATATCCATTCAGATATAGGATATCTTATCGTATCTGCTTAGTGTGTGACGCGCTCTGGAACTCTCTAATTCTAGACTCTGGAAATATCAAAGATGACGTTTATTCTTTTTACAAATTTGACGATAATAAACCAAAAGTACAAGCAGCCAATTTGAACCTCATAAAACAACAAGGTCGATTTCCCCTTGCCATAATATTACGACAGTAACAATAGCTCCCTTATCATTATTGTATTTACGTCACGTCCATGTGTCTTGTCAACCTTGGTGATAATTTGATCTCACAGAAACTTTTGTCAAAAGTGGTACCTCCCCTTTTTGAAATGTAGAATTTTGCTTGTTGTACTAAGGGCTAATTTTTCAATCACCAGATAAAACTTATCTGTCCGATAAATGTTGGCTGTCACTTTTCTTTTATATGACGCGAAAAAAGGATAGCAATATTTTTAACTGGCAGATAAATTTATCTGGCGATTGAACAATCGGCCCTAAGAGATATAAAGTACTTTCAAAAGGTAGGGACAACTACCTGTGAGTACCATTGTTGCAAGGAATAAGTGAGTATGAATTTTCGCGACAAACTTATAATACTCAGTCATGGAAAAAAATCTTCATATTCTTCTCCAGGTGGTGAATTTTCCCTTCCCAACCGCACCCGACCGCCTTCAACTACGCCTGGCGGAGAAGAGGCTAGAAGTACTAGGTATTTTGGAGAAGCCACTGAACAGCAAGAGGAAAGATGATGAAGAGGTTGGTTTTAATTTGGAGCAAGTTTTGCCTCTAGTTGCAAATGGTTAAAATACTCGTAAAGGTGCAACGCAGACGGCACACTTTGTGCGATCTAGTCTGCGGCGCACAAAAAGTCTGCATGGATTGTATGCATTGTGCGCCGGAATTTTTGCGTATCGTGTGCGTTACTGCATATAATTCCATAGGTTCTATTTTCACAGACTAAAAAGTCCGTCGCGGATAGTCTGTTGTCTACGCTCTGCGCAGGGCCAAAGTCAAATCAGACACGCTCAAACTAGATGGGGTTTTGTTGGTTTAGAAGTCCTTCGTCCTAGATGACCTTCCAGCTCTATTTTATAAATGCAACGACTATTTATTTGGTCTTATGACACGAGAAGTTTTTATTCTTAAAACAATTGAGTACCACCAATAGTAATCAGTATCAACAAACAGATAAAAAGATTTTGATATCTTGTACACACTATATTTTTTTCCAGATATTTAAAGTGACTCCGCTGGGTAAGGCAGTGTCAGCGTTCCCTATCCTGCCTCGCTACGGCAAAATACTCGCGTTGAGTCACCAACATAACCTGCTGCCATACACAATAGCGCTTGTTTCCGCTCTAACCGTTCAAGAGGTAAGGTTAAACGTCTTGTTGCACCTCATACCAATGGAATAGAAGAAAGGGCTGACCAAACAGTTTAAGATACGATAAAAGACTTTTGAACATGAAACTACCGTGTGGCTCACTCATTATGAAAAATACTGTTAACTCAAGTCATAAATCGAATTTAGCTCGACGTGTTTCGGGTTAGTTCATAGCCTTTCATCTAGGAGCCGCGGTGGTTGCTGCCGAAAGTGCATTGCGCGCCACCGCTCTGTTCGCGCGGACTATGGACTAGCCTGAGATACTCGATTTAAGACGTGAATTATCCGTATTTTTCATAAGTGGAGTTACGGTTTTTCATGCCAAATTGTTGTCCTATTAAAAAAAACTATGTCATACCTGTATTTGATTATCTTTATCGAGAAATATCCACTTTTCCGAGATTACATACACTATTTCATTTATGATTATAGACTTTTAATGGATAGAATTTGTTTTTTTTGTGCCTCCGTCTTGTATCGGGTTAGAATAACACCTCTCCATTTCCTAAATAAAGTTAAAGAAAATCAGTAGGTATAGCTGTCTGCAATAAATTTGCCATAATTTAAAATCTTACCAAGTTCATTGCCAACTGCTATAACAAACCATCACCCCTATGGTCTCCAGGTGATGTCCGGCAAACCGGACAACTGGCCGGCGACCGGACACACGCAGCTGCTCGGCGATCCCGGAGTCTTGCTCCGGGCCGTGGGTGCCGCAGAGTATGCCCACTCCAACGGGGAGGGACAAGTGTTCTGCGCCAAACACGGCATCAGAGAGAAGGTACGTTTACACACGACACTACGTCACAATAGGCTAGTTGACAAAAAAAACCATTTGACAAAAAAAAAACCATTTAGTCCGTCAGATAGGTTACCGAAAAATATTGTACACATATTTTTTCCTTTATTTGACACACGAAAATGACGATAATACGGCGCTTAAAAGTTTCGCGTGACGTCATGACACGGTACAAATTTTAGCGAGTCGTGTCGTCACAAGCCGCCACTCCGGAAGTTTGATGATCTATAACTTTGTCGATGTTTAGTCATTTGATAAAAGAAAAAATATGTGTGTCATATTTTTCCATAATCTATCGAACAGATTAATTAGAATTACATTTTGTTAACCCAGGACACAAGCCTATTCCTGTGTGGTGTCGGAATAGAATAACACTTCGACATTTATTCCGTGGATGTAGTAAGAGGCGACTAAGGAAATAAGTTTAGGTGTGCTCCAGGCAACGAACTGGCATCCCGTCACTATTGTACCTATTAACTTAGAATTAGTACCTTAAATATGCTAGAAGTGGCTGCGAAACGTGGAATAGTCATGGTCTTGTTTCTATAACTGCGGGGAAAGACTCCAATAGAGAGATCTCTCCCCATGGAGATATTATGCCTGGGGACCGAAGTCCACAGAGAGGAAGTTAGAAGTTGTATTTATGCAACTGAACGTCGAAACTCCGTTAGCGGGATGTAGGATACCATTTGTACCGTGGTAGCTTAACCTCTCGTATGCTACGGAGCAGATCTGCTCCATTTTTAAGGATACATTTTATTTTTATTTTATTTTAATCACCATAATTTGTAGATATAGAAACAGAAGAGGCCCGAATGCAGTATATTTTTCATTTCCCGCATACGAGGGGTTAAGACGCTAGAATTCATTCACTGGTTTCTATCTATGTTTTCATTATCTAAATAAACCTATAATAGAGAATAGGCATGCGAAGCAATGAAAATCTTACCTTATAACACTATTGTGCTGCAATATTTGTGACTTCACACTTCAGTTAAATTAATCACTGTAACGTAGGTAGGTACTGTTCACTTAAGACCATTTGAGCAGACTGATTTTGAGCAAGCTGTTCAGTAATGAGGGTGAACGGGACTAGCGCGGTCTTTTAACCGACCGCCCCCACCAAGTTACCCTCTTTAATGTTAATGTTCCTTCTTTTTGTGTTAATTCATTCATGTGTGTGTGTGTTTTGGTATTGTTTTAATGTTAGCAACTGCGTGTGAAATGTTAGGTATATTTAATTTTCTCTTCTTCTAGTTTTAAGTTTCCGGGGTCGCACTGAAAATCAGCGTTGCGGCTTGCCGCAATATTATGCTGAGTGCGGCCCTTTTGGCACCGTTTGGCACGGAAGTGGCATACACATTTTAAGTTACTAGTATTTATTTATTTAGGCTAATTTATGTACTTTAGATAAGTTAATTGTTATGTCTGTGTCAAATTGTTGTCAATAAATGTCTTTCTTTCTTTCATTTTGACAGTAGAAGTCACATTTTATGTGATGTAAGTTCTACTAATCGACGATAGGTGGCGCTAGGGCGGTTCATAACGTTTCGTATGTTCTGCCTGCCCTATTTGGGAATACAGGCGTGATGTATATACTCAGTGTTTTAATAAAATTCCCCTCACAGGCCATCAAAGAGATCCGCAAGCTCCGCAAACAACTGACCTCCGAAATAAACCTAAGCGTGGCGAATGTGAACGTGACGATAGACCCCAAGATGCCGCCGCCTGACGACACGCAGGCCCGGCTGCTGCGGCAGCTGCTGCTTAGCGGCCTTGGGGATCAAGTCGGCAAGAAGATAGGCCTTCACGAAGTCAAAGAGGGTATGTAGAATCGTCCAAAAAATTGGCATACCCTCTTATCTTGGATGTTCATTTAAACCTCAAGAAACAACAAGGACAATTTTCCCTATGAGTGCCTAATTGAAGTAATTTGATACGTCATATTTGTGTATCTCTTACCCTCCGTAAGAAAAGTCAATTTATAAAAAAAATACGTAGTGATAATTGGGTACATGACTAAAAAAAACTATTTTCGATATTTCGATGTTTAATTATTTGGTAACCCAAGAAATACGTGTATTACTTTTTTCTATAATCTAACTTACGGACTAATTAGAATGATATATTTTTAACTCTGTCATCGTCCCTATTTGATGTCTTGTCTGTTCTAAAGGCGAGGACAAGCGCAAATTCAAATACGCGTACCACTGCGGGGACTTAGAGGAACCAGTGCATCTCCACTCAGAGTCCATACTACGCAGCACCATACCAGAGTGGGTGATCTATCAGGAGTTGTATGAAACGGGGGCAGAAGACCGCCGCAAAATGGTGATGAGGAACGTCACTGCTATCGAACCCGAATGGCTGCCGGTCTACGTGCCACGACTCTGTCATTTAGGTATGTGGGAATTCAGTAAATTATATAATAGTAATCTATGACGAAGCAATAAGTTTACAATCGCGTCCGATCTCGTACGGCCTCGGACCGTACTCGTACCTGGTACTCGACTGCGCACAATTAGGCATTAATATGCGAGTGTAAGTTTATGAAATGAGTCTGTAAAAGTAAAATTCGTAAAGAATCACGAGTATTTGTGTAGTTTTATAATGCGTCAGTCAAATAAATAACTATTTTGAACTCTTTTTAGTTATTGTTCAAATTTGGTTGGAAAAAAAGAAAAGAATTTGGTTGTTCAGACATGATTCCATCAAATCATCGCGCCGATCGCTTAGCTCTTATTGGCCGGCCCAAGATCACGCGTATCGCTAGTGGCTTTTTACTCCATGGTAATTAGCTCTGTGACAGTGACGGTTGACATTTATAAGTGACAAGCCAGCAATGATTTGCGGGACTGGGTCTGGGTGGTCATCTGTCTAGTGGCTTTTTCGTCTAAAAAAAGTAAAGTGCGAATTTTTATTGGCCTGGGAATTTCATTGTTATGTCATCCATATAGTCGGCGTTTGAACACTTATAGTCCCTTTTTATAGGTGACCCTCTCACGGAACCTGCTCCAAGATTCGACGAAAAATCAGGCCGCGTCAAATGTCACTTCAAAGGGACATTCGGGAAAGCAGGATGGGAACTTCCCTTGGCCGAGATAGACTTCCCGGACCAGGTGGAAAAGTACAGGTCAGTTAACTAAGGCTGATTTCACAGCTGTCCGGGTGACCCGTACGGGCTGTTGCTACGGGCGCCCTGAGTGGGAGCATGAATGAGGAACTAGAGCATCGTTTCACAGCGACGCGGAGCTGGTCCCGTCCGTACCAATCCGGGTCGCTGTGAAACGATGCTCTAGTTCCTTATTTGTGCTCCCGCCCCGGGCACCCTTAGCATCAGCCCCTACGGGTCTCCCGGACAACTGTGAAATCAGCATTATATCCGTTTTTAAGTATACATAGATCCATTAATTTTAAGGCTGCTTGTCCACTGGAGCGGAGCGACGCAGCGGAGCGGTGGACGAGATAAAAATCCACCAATAGAATTGCATAAAATCTCCGCTCCTCTTCAGTTTATGGAATTCTATTGGTGGATTTTTAACTCGCTCACCACTCGTAGCATGTACCGTAATTGACATCCCTAGGGCATCCGCCGAGCATAGATATGAATAGTAAAGTACATACATTTGATTAACTGGACGAATCTGTTTTGTGCAACGGATGACATTCCAGAAAATCATATTGTACAGTCAGGGAATCTGAATGTTAAGCAGGTTGACCGCCTTCATAATTTGTTCCCATTATAGGACAAACTTCAATGTTGACTATTTATGTCATGCAACTCTCCGGAAATAGTAATAAGGCCAATTTTAGAAGTATCTCAACCTGCTAAACATCCAATTTTCCTGACACAAACACTTAACTCATTTGATGACATTGCGCTTCATTCACAGATGGTTCGCCCGTTTCCTACTAGATGGCACTGTGGTGCCAAAGCTGCGGAAGTTCGCGGCTTCCCTTCTCTCCCCGCCTTCCACCATGGTCAAGAGCTGGTCCAAGCTCCAGCCAAGAACTGAGATCTTGCTGAAGGCTCTCATAGCGAGGAGAGTCGGCAGCAAGAGTGAGCTCATGGACGCGTGGAGTGAACAGCCCAATTGTAAGTGAAGTCCTACGACGTGTTACAAAATAGTGGTTAAAAATGTAAATTATTAAAGCGAAATAATATTGTAAACCCTAGTAAGCTGTCACTTTATAGAACTGAAGTTATCGTAAATTTTTTTTGACGAATTTTGAATTTTTATTCAAAAAGGTTTGCAAACTCAAGAAGACGAATTAATACAGTAATAAATGTAATAATAAACAACACGCTCAATATAAGGAGTCAATTTACAATATTTGAAAAATATTTATTTTTTGAGTAACACTTCTCCAATTCTTCCGTGGATTCCGTAAAGGCGACTGAGGGAATAAATAGGTTATGGTTCCTTCTGATATTGCGAGTGTGATGTACTTATTTGTTTGTATGTATGTATGTTGAATGTAACATGTTTTGTCTGATAAAATGGTATAACACTATCTGTAAATCTACTTTTAAAACAATAGTCACAGAGCCCATTAAAAATGTTTAATACCAACCGTCGGATTACTCTTTGTGTTAGCAACAATGAGTTTTACTACGGTTAGTTTAATTATTACGTCAGCGCTTTTAAATTTTATTCAATGGACTTTTTTTTTTACCAACTAACAAGTTTAGTATCACTTATGGCCAGGGCAACGCCATTTTTTTTAACTACGCAAGAAGTTCGATGTTTGAATTTACTTGATGATAAATATGTATGTCAGGATAAATATGAGGTATGTCAGGATCGTAGCGAGTGGAACAAAGTGGTCTCTGCCTACCCCTGTGGGAAAGAGGCGTGACGGTATGTATGTATGTATGTAAATGTCATTGTATTGTATTGTATTGTATTGTATGACTCTTTATTGTACACAAAAACACTTACAAAAAACAATTAGCACGAGAACAGCCTTATGCACAAAGGCGAACTTATCCCCGAGGGGATCTCTTCCAGTTAACCTTCGGGGTTCTCATACTGAGAGGAGGTCTGTGCCCTGCTGTGGGACGTATATAGGCTGATGCTGATGATGATGATGATGATGAGGATAAATATTGCAAAGATTACGTTTGGTGGGTAGGGGTACCTACCCTGATCTGGGGTAGTTACTAAGAATCCTATAGGTATAATTACTTACCATTATGACTTTACTGAGATGTGTTGCAATTTTGTTTTAAAAAACATCGTGTGATTTTGCGTCATAATGACGTCATCGTTATCATAGTTGCAATGCGTGTCATTAACTAACTGCAACATTAAACTTACTATGCAGCACTCACATGAATAACCAATAATAATTTGAGTTGGTTTTAAACACAAAACTATTTACCTTGGAACTCACGTCTTTTTATCGAGATTATATCGACATGTTTCGGGCCACTCACTTTCTGGAGCAACGCGCCACGGCATACGTAAACTGTCGAGTGGACCCCCTTTGGTTAAGCACAGACCACATAATTATGTAGATAATACATAGAGAGATTAGATCTTTTCCCCAAACTCGTCAGTTCCGCGTAGCATTAGTTCCATTCGCATTTTTCCCCACTCGATTTTCTACC
>BHDV01014700.1:27974-71836 GCA_005406045.1 Adoxophyes honmai
AAATTTGAGGGTTGCCCTCGATTTCCCTCATATTCCATCATCAGGTCAAGATATGCTGACAATGGGACCACCTGGAAACTATAATCCTTTCAAACAAAAAAATAATTTTCCAAATCGGTCCAGGCGTCTTCGAGTAATCAGCGAACACACATAAAAAAATATATATAAAAAAAAAGATCCCGACGAATTGAGAACCTCCTCCTTTTTTAGCAATTAGCAGTATTTTGAAAGTATTCTGTTTACTGAATGTAAATTCTTGACTTCATCAATAAATCTCCGAGATATCAAGTAACATACACACAAAAAAAATTATGTCGAATTGAGAAACTCCTCCTTTTTTTGAAGTCGGTTAAAAATAGACTTTAGACTACTTTCCTGGGGAATTTCGTGAGTAGAGTAGAAGAGGAGGTAATAAATTTAATATGTTATATACTTATTTTATTATATTATTTTGTTTCAGATTTACTGGCTGAGTATTTGAAATGGCTGCCTGAATCCGCACACAACGACGTTTCAGTGACTTGGCCTCCTATAAATCCGTGAATTTGTGTATAGTATAATTATGTATACTTAGTGTTAATAAAATGTATTGCGTTGTTATTCTACTTACTGTTTTTTTTTCCTTTACGGCTGGTTTCTAGCGGATTGGGTTCTCGTGCTATATTTTGAGGTATAATGCTCGTGATTCTACTTAAAAGTCATAAAACTTAAAAAAAACGCCTTTTTTTAAGAACGCCTTTATGCCTTATGGAACCTATATCAGTTGATCTTTGATTGGTTAATCACATATCGATAGTAAAATAAGGTAATGAAAACTCGCGTCTGATATGACGTTTCGCTCGACATGTTTCGGCTAGTCAGTAGCCCTTTATCTAGGAGCCGCGGCGGCTGCTGACAAACGTGCACTGCTTGCCACCGCTCTGTTCGCGCGACATGAACATGTCAAGCTAAACTCGATATGGTAGTTTTATGTTATAAAATAAAGTATTAAATAAACCATTTAAGATAAAATAAGTCAGCATCCAATCCAAATATGGGTAAAAACCAAAAAGTTCCAACATTGTTAAGATAAGTAGTTTTCCTCCATATTGGAATAAAATATATAGTATCATTATTGCTATAAATAATAATAATTTAGATTAAAGACGACCCATTGCTGAGGACAGGCCTCCTCTCAGTAAGTAAAAGAGTTTGGTCTTGGTTTGGTTAGGTCCCACGCGGGTACGGATTGAGACCTTCACATACAACATCAGAATTACCTCGCCACTGTGTGCATATTTTATTGTATTACCTGCAGTTGGTGTGCGGTTAACAGAACTGCATGACAGCTGCAAGCGGACTGCACAATGGGTTTGCAGTTCTCATGCAGTTGGTCCAACTACATCAGAACTGCCACTTTGCAGCTGGGTTGCAGTTGAAATGCTGTCCGTCTAAACGGGCCCTAAGTAACAGGTTCTTTCAAATGTAAAATTTATCAATCAAGACAGCTGCAAGTACCATATTTCATAAAACAAAAGAAATAGCATAATAAAGAAATAATTTGCATAAACAGCAAACTTGTTAAGTTGCAAGTACGTTTGTAAGGATGACGTCATTTTAAAAACAGTTGAGCTGAAATACATCTTGTCACTTAGTGCTACGACGCAAATTCCTTTGGATATTGCAGCAAGTATGAGTTTGCTGTATTGCTCTTATTTTATGTGAATCACTAAAGGTTTGGTCATACTGATTCATTTTACCTGTTATTGTTCAAGGGGAAAACAAAAGTTTGTACCTAAAGGTTACAATTGTCCATGTTAAGGATATGAAAACACTAGCGACCCGCCCCGGCCTCAGGGGGGCAATGCTGATTTAAATATACGAAATGTCTGCACTAAAAATGCCTAAAATATGCATGAAAAATGACAAAATATGCAAAGTATTGTACAAAAAAATAAAAAAAATCTTATTTTTTTTTTGTTAAAGTTTTGATATTATAAAAAATACGCAATGATATTCAGACATTGATTCTGGTGTTTGGTGAAAATTTTGTGTGCAACTCAATAATTTTAAATGTTTTCTTAATCAGATAAATACTAGTTTACGTTCACCAATATCTCGTCGTTACGTAATTTTCCTTCCAAAATTAATGCAAAATGGTGAAAATATGCGTCATCAAAGGTTTTTTTAGATAAATATTATGCAATTGTATGTTATCCGGGCTCTATTCATGACTTTACAATCTTGATAAAGCCACATAATTGAAACAAAACATGGAAACGGTTTTGTAGAGTTCTATGTAAATAAGAAAGTGAGTCGGCCTTGCATTTTTTCCATTAAGTAACTGTGAATGCCACACGGCCGTCAAACTACGTAGCCTGCTGCTTCTGTCGCTTTTAATGTTTGTTTTTAAATAAAAAAAACCGGCCAAGTGCGAGCCGAACTCGCGCACGAAGGGTTCCGTACCAAAAAATGCAAAAAATCAGATTTTTTGTATGGGAGCCCCCCTTAAATATTAATTTTATTATTTATTTTAAAGTAAATATTTATTTAAATATTCTTTGAGCATTTCAAGTATTTATCTGTTACAGTTATTTAAATAGATCCAAAATAACAAAAAAACACGTTTTTTGTATGGGAGCCCCCCTTAATTATTATAATTATTTTAATTTTAGTATTTGTTGTTATAGCGGCAACAGAAATACATCATCTGTGAAAATTTCAACTCTCTAGCTTTCACGGTTCGTGAGATACAGCCTGGTGTCAGACAGACAGACAGACAGCGAAGTCTCAGTAATAGGGTCCCGTTTTTACCCTTTGGGTACGGAACCCTAAAAACAGTAACGAAATATTTTTTTGTTACAATTTGTTTGTCTATCCATATCCGTTGTGCTCTCGATTGCGATTAGGATTATTTTTTTGCTTTAAGTATGCAATTGACAAAAAGAGGTCCTTTATACAATGACCCATTTTCAACTTCACCTATAACAATTTAACCATTTTGAGTTACTGGCTGAAACGGCGTACCTATTTCGCATAACCTTTTACGTTCTTAATAAAAAAATATCTGATTGAATTTGAAGTTGACATTCTTTCGCTTAACAACTGAATATCAATCTGTCATATACGATTACTATTGTTTATTAGGCGTTTCTGTACATTAAACTTTTATTTTTTTATTATAGTTAGCAATTAATGCGCGTACATACATTTCGACGATTCTTTTTTATTTATATAAGTAACTACCAACTTAGATAATTTTCAAAATTTCGAACTCAAGCTAAAGTTCATCGCGTGTTTATCATTTCTCGTCTCTTTCCCACACACTTGATTAGAGTAAGACATTTTTCCGTCAACGATAGAACTTAGCAAATATTTTACAATAAACTTAATCTCTCACGAGTGTGAATACCTCCTTTCATTCAATTTCTAGGTTGTTATCTTATCATTGTTTCTCACTCGAATAGCTCTTCAGTTAGTCGCTCTCCGCACTTCGGTGAGACAAGACAGCGTGACAAGGACGCTACGGCAGGCATGCTAGCATTGTTACAGAAATAGCAGTGTATTTCAACATAGCTTGTTTTAAAAAATGGGAAATTATTGGAGATTTTTTATCAGTTGTGTTTTTGTGGCTCAGTTCGCAAATGGATTTACTATCCCCTTCGAAGGGTTGTATAAATTGGATATAGTGCATTACAACGATTTTCATGCGAGGTATGTATTATTTTATGTTATAAAATATTGTCAACTAATTTTCATTTAGATAATAACTGATTCGCTGATTATTTTGATTAGATTAATTGTTTTGTGTTATTATTTGCATGCATTTGTTTATTACTTGTGTGGTGTCAGGATAGAATAACACTTCTCCATTTCTTCCGTGGATGTCATAAGCGGCGACTAAGGAAATAGATTTAGGTATGCTTTGGGCGTCAGGCTAGCAACCTGCTACAATTATACTTCCTCTTTCATCTGTTTTCAAACCTAAAATCATACTATAAGTGGCTACGAAGCGTGAAATAGTCACGGTTTTGACTGTGTTGTGTTTCTTGTGTTTTGCCTACCCCATCAGCGAAACTAAACATTGATGAACGATGTATACTTATTACCTACCTAGTAACAGCTAGTGCTTAAAGTAAAATGTTACTCATTTAACATTTAAGTGTATAGTGTAGAGTGTAAAGTTTTATTAACACATTAAATGCCGTCATACTTCGATTGTCATAGGTACACATAAATACACAAAACACAAAAATAGGATTGTACACACAAACAAACTTTTATACTTTTGGGTAGTGTGAATTACCTATGCCTAAATAATTTATTCCAATTACTTGTACTGAGTTACGAACTTACGAATTCGTTTACCTTCAACTTTATAAAAGAAATTTAATAATCGCAATCGAATTATCAGGTGCTTCAAATAAACAATTTACTTTTATAGACATAATAAATTTATCTCGTCTATAAAGTGACCTTGAAGATTGGCTTATTGACAAGAGTTCATTTTGTTTACTTAAGGAACTCAAAATTTCAAAAAGCATTGCTATGTTGCCGCAGGAATTAGGTTCTGCCACGCGAATTACTTGGATTAAATACACTACGAAATGTATTTAATGATAATTTTCCAATGTCAGAATAGATTCTATTTGTCGTCGTTGATAATTTCGTTATCACGCCTATATTCCCAAATCATACATTTTAGATAACATTTTATAATTTAAATAAATTGGAATGAGACAGTATTATTTAACATAATAGTCTCCGGTTGCAAGCCCGTCGTCTGAAACATTAGCTACCTGAAAATGTTTCCTTGGTCGCTTTTACGACACCCGCATTAGTGCATTCGTTTTATTTCACTAGGTATTTATATTTTGTAAGCTACAATTATAATGTTATACGCATAGTTTTATCATAGGTCACTGCGAGACGTGTTCAGCTAAACTCGATAATACTCTTAAACACATGACTTTGTTCGTTTTATTTCACTATTACAAGCATGTACGAAAGATAATGATGATTATAATGATCTTTTGTGTTAACAATATACTTATCTACTTACACAATTCGTTACAGATGTACTATACCTAGGCCATGATGATTTGCGATTGAGAAAAGTCGGAATACGATAGCACCTGAGGTGTTTCAATTATTGTATTTAATGTCAAACTAACATTTAGGTACTTACATAATACATAAAAAAGATAGAGACTGTTTTAGAAAGCATCGATGCACAGAGTTTCCGAAAAAAATCACTACACCTGTTACATATTGCACTACAACTCTTCAGATTTACATTTGCTGCATCCTGCTCGTACATAGATGCAATATAACTCTACCTTAATGCGTTAAACCTCTACATACTTAAATCCACTACACCTCTACATAGATGCAATATAACTCTATGTTCATGCACTACACTTCCACATAAATGCACTACACCTCTACATAGATGCAATATAACTCTATGTTCATGCACTACACTTCCACATAAATGCACTTCACCTCTACATAGAAGCAACATAACTCTATGTTCATGCACTACACTTCCACATAAATGCACTACACCTCTACATAGATGCAATATAACTCTATGTTCATGCACTACACTTCCACATAAATGCACTAGACCTCTACATAAATGCACTATACCTCAACGTAAATTAACAGATCAATGTATATTGACATAGTTATAGATATAGATATAGGCAAGACTTAAATAAATAGAAGCGACATCCAAATAAATTTACTCACTGTGCGGTAGGTAGGTATCTGGTAAGAGACGACTAAGGAAATAGGTTAAGCTATATGCTGTGGCTACGACTCATGAAATAAAGTCATGGGTTTGTTTAAGTTATCGTGTCGTACGCTCTCTCTAGGTACTTACAGAATTTGAGAATACAAATGTGATGTTTCTGTAAAAACTAAATTCATCTGAACGCGTACAAAGTTTTATCGAGCCTCTCAGACAGGGGAATTACCCAATCTTAAAATTTCTAGATAAACGTTGTTATGTGTTTCAAATGTTTTATAAATGATAACGAATCTATTTTAGAAGAGACTGACGCTTCGCTCTTGACCTTTGCATTTACGAGCACATGTAGTACCTTCAAGTACGTAATAATAATAATCCAGCTTAAATACGTCCCACTGCAGGGCACAGACCTCATCTCAACATGAGAAGGCTTGGGCTATAGTTCCCACGCGGGCCCAATGCGGGTTGGGAACTTAACACACAACATTGACTTACTTCGTCGCTGTCTGTAGGTTTCCTTAAATATTTTCCTTCACCGAATAGCCCGTGGTAAATAGTCAATTAGATTTCACACATAAATTCGGAAAAATTTTGATGTGTGCTAGCCCGGGGTTTGAATCCACGACCCTCGTGAATCTTCGTCATTACAGATTCATATAGGTATGTAAATACGTACTTAATAAATCAAATCATCGTCTACCTTCTTTTAGGTTCGAAGAAACCTCAGTAGAAACACCAACATGTCGTTTCAACAACAACTCCTGCCTTGGTGGCTTCCCGCGCCTCTACAACGAGATCCAAATCCTGTTGAAGGAGAAGCCTGATGCTATACTCCTGAACGCCGGAGACAGTTTCCAAGGGACCTACTGGTACAGCCTCCTCAAGTGGAACATAACACAGGAGTTCATGAATCTCCTGCCGCATGATGCTCATGTAAGTTTATTGAAAGAATGAAACAAGTGTATGCAAAAATTTACGAGGGAAGTGTGTTAGGGTAAGTGGGGCAAGGGCGCCCTCGTAGTAGCTTTATTGATAATCTTAATCATCTCAGCCATAAAGACGTCCACTGCTAAACATAAGGCTTCCTATGACAATAATTATTTTACTGTGGTGTCGGGTATAAAATAACACCTCTCGATTTCTTCAGTGAATAACTAATAGGTGTCTAAAAATATAGGTTAATTAAGATATGTTTTACGTACAGGCTAGCAAGCTATCATTTTACTTAATACCTCTTAACTTAACGTCTAAAAAGTGTGCTAGAAGTGGCTACCAACTGTGAAATATTCATGGATTTGTCTAAATATGTAGCTTTATTGTGCTCTGACTATCCCATTTCTGAATACAAAGTGTATGTAATTCGTTGACCAACAGCTAAAATAAAACATTTCTTGCTAACGTGGATGCAAGTCCTGGAGATTCCTCATTCCTTGAGACAAGGAAATAATAAATTACCCAGTTAATCAAGTCAAGTGGCCACCTTGCGGGAATGGAAGATAATGAATACTTTCTTGACATGCAATTTCGTTCATTTGTGACAGACGGATTATCTTGTTAGACTCACAATGTATGAACACAGGGAATATTCGTCGTACAGTCGAGTTTATAAATATATGAGCAGACAAATGCCAAATATGTAAACTTTTGCACCTTATTGTCAATGTCATAGGGGTGTACAGATATTTTTGAACCCTCAGTTTTGCTCATATATTAATGAACTCGACTGTACCTACAGAGTGCAATGATGGCACTTTGTGACTTTTGGAAAGTTTGCATTTACTTACCGTGCTTTCCCAATGAGTTTTAATGCTTTTTTGTTTCATTTTGACTTATTTGTATGACACTTCGAGTGGTAAGACGCCTGTTCGGACGGTCCCGTTTTCGCCCTTCGGGTATAGCTAGTTCCACTGGCGTAGCTGGGTAACCAAGGGCCCTGGGGCAAATAAAACAATGGGGCCGCACACCTATGTAAACTGATTGCTAGCATGGGTGGCACCCGGGGCGGACATTGTAGGTGTCACCCCCCCTTGAATTCGGTAAAAACGGTTCGAGGGCCCCCTGAGCTTGAGGGCCCCGGGGCACTGCCCCGCCTAGCCCCTTGGCAGCTACGCCACTGACAAGAACATGACAGCGGGATTTTGACATTCACTCGTTCAATTCGTTCATTTCCCTTTTATACAATCAGTTCTTCGTGTTATTGTGTGTAATCATTCACTTCAACTCCCGTTGTACTACCTATACGGAACCATAAAACATATACCTACTGGCTAACAAACAAAACACTGCTCTCTTCCAGGCAATTGGTAACCACGAATTCGACGATGGCCCAGCAGGATTGGCTCCGTACCTATCAGCTCTGAAGGCTCCTGTTTTGGCCGCCAACATGGACACCAGCCACGAGCCCGTGTTACAAGGGCTGTACAAACCCAGTACGATCATCAAGAGAAAAGGGAGGAAGATTGGACTGATCGGACTTATTACTACTGACACTAAGGTAATGAGTAGTTTATTTTAAATACGTTCGCTTTTGTGAAACAATGCTTGGTGAATTTCATTATAGTCTTCGACAGCAAACTTGGTAAGATTTTTTGTGGTTGGGGGTAAATTATATGCCGGTAAGTATACAAGATGACTTGCTATATACCCGCTGGACAAATGGCAAATTGGTTTGAGTACGAGGAGAGAATTAATATGTATAATAAATGAAAGAAGGGTGTTGTAGCAAATACCCGAAACCCTCGAGCATGTATGGCAAGGGGGGCGAATGTGATAGAAGCGAGAGAAATACATCTGAGTAGAAGTGAATGGCGCTCTGTTTTCTCTACCTACTTCGCAGGAAATAGGGCTTAATGTTTAGGTATGTATGTTGCTGTCTGTAAAAAGATATTTTTTTTTATCTTAATACTTACGACACGTAGGCACATAATAAGTAAAAGAAGATATATCTTTCGATTTTTCGATTATTCATCAATATGCTATGTATTGATGAATAATACATAATTCATTCTTCACATATTTTCCAATTCGTAGAGATATTTATTCAGTTGTCGAATGATCTTAAGATATACATACACGTGTATGACACACCTCAGTCAACGCTAGGTGCTTATTTATTGAACCAAATAAATGTTATTCGCGACATTTTTACCAAAACCGATTTAAGAATAATTGTACCGAATATGCAGAGCATTTTAGTTGATGAATGATGAATCAAACCATCAATGGATCTTAATTAGAAGATTGCCATTTTAAGAGTTCCGCTCCCAAGATGTGCTAAGAGGGGGTTCACTACTGAAATGTCTCGTATGTAAGTCTGTTAGTCCGTCATTCGCTGGGCTCTGACTCTCGAATGGTGTTAGTTGGAACCTGGATTTTTTATCGACATGATACATATTAGAAAGAAATTCAGTGTCAGGCGTGATTGTATGTATATGTACCATCGAACCAATTGATTCCTGACCCACCATAGAACCACAGTGAACGTCATAGTGACATTACATTGCCTGACAAAGGAAATGTTCATGACTCATGACGTTTATTGTGACAACGTTCTGCGGTGGGTCAGGAATCAGTTGGTTCGATAGTACCTATCTTTTTTTGTATTTTATTTAACTCTATCTTTGTAAAAGCCAATTAATTGTGTATAACACAGCAATAATAACGAAACGCCCAGCGTATTGGCTATTATTAGAAAAATTACATTTTCATTGACTGTCGGCAAGTCCCTATACTTAGGTACTGCAATACTACAATAGGTAGGTAAAACAACAATAGTAAGTTACCGTTACTAGATAAAATGTAGGGCCGAAAGTATTGCTGTACTCGCTACATAACAAATGGATGTACATATTTATTCTAAATACAATTTAGTAAAAAAAATAAAGAAAATAGAAATCATTCAAGTATTCGTAAGATCAGCTGCTGCAGACAAAAGTCACAACCCGCCAAAATAAAGGTTTTTTGAGGGATACTTTATTCTGCCGCTAACCTGCTTTACCAGTTTTTCGATTGTGCATCATTTATCTTTTCAGACGTTGTCATCAGCTGGTAATGTAATCTTCACGGACCCAGGGGAGGCGACGGAGCGGGAAGCAAGAGCATTGCTCGATCAGGGAGTCGACATTATAGTACTTCTCTCGCACTGTGGACTAAAAGTTGACAAGTAAGCTTCTCCTTTAGGTTTTCATCATCTTCATTGGCCTATGATCGTCCACTGATGAACATAGGCAGAGGCCTAATTTGAGATATAATGGGAGAGCCCTTCGTGTGGAAATTACGCCTTATGCATCCCCCGGATCGAGGCAAAACGGAGGTACTGAGGGGCTCTTCCACAGAAGGTGGGTATGTCGCAGGCGGATTGTATAAACCGCCGTTTTACATAACGGCTAGGCGCTTTGCAAAACAGCGCCGTTTTGTAATGCGGCGACTCAACGTTCAGCCGGATTGTTATTGCGATACGTTCTTCAATAAGGCGGCCCACGTTTAGCCGCATTGTACTACTACTAAAATTGTAGGGTAACAATACTTAAGAAAATAAAGAATGCTAAATAAAATAAATATAAATAAAATAAACTAACCTAACCTAACCTATTAAAACCTCTAAATCCTCTACTGTTTATGTTAGGCAGCGCCACGAGTGTTAAAAATCTGAACTATAAACGACAAAGTGGCGGCTAATCTCTCGATTACATTCTGCCTAGCCGTAATGAATAACGTTTAGCGCCTAATTCATTCCGGCGGTTTTTTATTCAGCCGCTTTCAATCCGGCGAAACGTTGAGCCGCCGTATTACAAAACGGCGCTGTTTTGCAAAACGGCTAGGCGTTATGAAAAACGGCGGATTATACAATCCGCCTTCGACAGGTATACCCTCTAAAAGCCACACGAACTACTAGGTGGTCATTTGTGTGGAAAGTCTAGAAATCCGAAAGGGCAAATGGCGCAAGGGCACGAGTGGGGTTTCTCCGTGATGGCACCATGCAAACCGAGTTTGGGATCACGATCCTCGGCCACTTTCATCCAACTAGTGCCAGAATCCTTGCGAATAAATAAAATAAAAAATAAATAAAAATTGTTTATTTAAAAAGCAGAAATATTTACAAAAAGTTAAAAAGTTTCTGGCGGTCCCACACTAGGCTAAGCCTGTCACGTGGCGACCGTGGCGAATATAATCACTCCTTTGAGTCTTCCACTCCACTCGAGAACTCGTCTACTCCAAAGTTCTTAGGGGTTACACTAAAACGTTTTGGCGAAAATTATTTTATAATCTGATTGATTCACGTGGCCACTGTTTCTTTTCCTAACTGTAATTTTATTCGGCAACATGGGTATAACTACTTCAGATATGTTAACCCTTAGGTGCATACGGTATCAAAAATGATACCGTGTCTTTTCACCACTCTAAAATATTTTTATTCTTTCTCGCCACGTTCTAATACTAGTATTTGGTTACCTATACTCAAATACTTCAAAGAAAAAAAAGAACTGTCAACCCTAGTACAGTCATTTTTATACTAAGTGTCAAAAGTTTGAATTGTGCGGCTACTTTTTGCAAAAGGTGAAATTGCACGTTTTCATTTTTTTTTATCTGGCGGATCATGAGATATTTCCAATCGAAAAAATATGTATAAGAAAGGTTAGTATTTATATTTATCGGGCATTATAGAATCTTTTGTGAGATTTGTGATAATACAATAATTTTTTTGAGTTTTCAGTTGGTATCGAAAATGATACTCCATGCGATGACGTCTTTTTTTGTAGTATCAATAATGATACTCCATGCACTACGCTTACTTTTCTACCAGCATGGTTTCTAGCACTTTTTTGAGTTTTTTTATACTTTACCAATACTTAGCAAGTAGTGTGGGCATGTTAATAAAAGCTTATTTACATGCCTACCATATCACATAGGGTTTGTCTTAGAAAAGGACGTAGAAGCACTGTTGATTCAGTTAGATGGTGGAAAATTATCGGAAGACAATGCCGAGTCCGAAGGAGATGATCTGGAGTTTTATTAATCGCTCAAAGAACTGCTAACAATTCTCGAGGAAGAAGAGACAACAGAAGAACCTATAAGTATGGCAGATGATTTAAATTTTATAGAAAAACCTGGTTCAACTAAGTCTCCCAGATCCTCATTTTATTGAACGAGAACAGGCCATCGACGAGTTCACAAGATCCGTATATACCTATAAACACATAAAAACACGAATTTCATTTGTTGCTAATGTTTTGCGATTGTTTAGATTCTATTTTTGAGGTTGATTCTTATTTACTAATTATGTTAGAACATAATTTTTTTACTGCTTGCTCCATGGAGTATCAAAAATGATACGAAGTGTTTTTGTCAAAAAAAATATATAAAAAAATGATAACGATTTTTTTAACTATTTTTCCTGGCATTCACCCATATTTCCCAACCACATATATTTTTTTCGTAAAAAAAAATTAAATCATGCACCTAAGGGTTAAAAAACGAACTTAACCTAACCTAACCAACAAGGTTATAGTCTGGTTCTGAAACACCCTGAATAGTTCACAGTTTCAGAAACGTTTCGCGTGTTGCCGGTTTACCGTGTATTTAGATTTTTTCCGCAGTTGTCGTAAGATGCAACTAAGGATGTAGGTTAAATTATGATTTAAGCGACAGGGTAGCAACCTGTCACAAACCCTATTAATTTTAAACCTACTATTTCTCCAAAAGTGGGTACGTAACGAGAAAGTCATGTTTTTATCGACGTAAATACAGGCGTGATGTTTATACATGTTACTTCTCTTAACTGAGCTTATATTTCCTGCAGAGAGCTGGCTCGTGACTACGGGCAGTACATTGACGTCATCATAGGTGGACACACCCATTCGCTGTTGTGGAATGGGCCTTCTCCGAGTGGGGAAGAAGTGGCGGGACCGTACCCTGTTTTTGTGGAGAGCAGCGCCGATCAGAAGCACAAGGTAGATCACGTCAAGCGGTAATTAAATAATTATAGAACGTGTTACAAAAATACGAGTAGGTAAAGGAGAAAGGAGTCAAATTAAAATATTTGAAAAAAAATTCCAGATATACAGAAATGGGTGGATAATTTTTACAATGTCTTGATTTGAAGGTAGTGTGGCGGCATAAATGGAGTTGGGTTAGAATAGCATTTCTCCATTTCTTCAGTGGATGTATTAGACAACAAAGGAAAATTAATTATTGTATAGCTGAGGCCACACAAAGCTGAATATTTCACATTTTGTAGCAACATTGAGCACAAATTTCAGTACAAGTCTGATGAAAGTGGTATAACAGTGATAAGTTGGTAGCATACCTTAACCTTTTTCCCTAGTCGCCTCTTACGACATCCATGGAAAAAATGAAGACGACTGACTCTAATTTACAACAGTAACTAAATAGTTAAGTAGTTGCTTTGATTTCTATTAAATTCTCCCGTTTTTTTACCTTTTTCAGGTGTTAATAGTCCAAGCATCAGCATTCACAAAATACATGGGCAATTTGTCGGTGTATTTCGACTTCCGCGGTCACTACGCGAAGTGGGAAGGTGGACCGATCTACTTGGATAGATCGATACCAGAAGGTAATAGGAATATGCTCTTGCTCCGTGGCTATGACTGCAGTATGTAGTCTTAAGTCTTCTAACACATTCGCTGCCTACGAAATAATATAAAATAATTAGGCAGGAGCAAAATTTTAGGCGTGTTTTCATTGTCAAAGTGGCCGCGCATACCAACGAACACTGGCTTTAAGCGCCGGTGTCTTACAGACACCTAGAAAATGCACGTGCTGTTCGCTCGGATCTGAGTATGCTATGACATACGTTTCACACTTATGTGTGTGTATGTGCATGTGGGAAAGACTCCAATAGAGATATTTCTCTCTCCAGGCAGATTTTACACCTGGAGACCGAAATCCACAGAGAAAATTGGAAGTTGTATTATTCAACCGATCTTCATCTTTGTTAGCTTGATGTAGAACAATTTTTGACAGCTGATGACGTTGATGAAGTTTGTCATAGAAGTTGTACTACTCGTCGATAGGTGGTGTTACGGTCGCTGCATGTATTTCGAATATTAATACAATGCCTGTTTTGTTTTAGATCAAACCATTAAAGCTAAGTTAGCACCGTACGCTACGTTGGTTCACGAGGCAGAAAATGTACCCATTGGAGAGACACAAACCACGCTAAATTTCGAAGACTGTGTTTATGGAGAATGCGCGCTTGGAGACCTACTGGTTGACTCTCTTAACGAAAGAGTGAGTACAAAAGACCATAATAGATAAGCACCAGAAACAGCAAATGGTCAAGTGCAAGTTTAGTACAAAAGACCTCTAGCCCCATAAATTGGATAAGTGTGAATTTCACTCGGTCATGAACGGTTACTTAACGCTTGAACAATCTTTTGTAATGTTGTCAGAAAACCGTAAAAGCCAATTTTTTTAACTCGGATGGTAACATTTGTTTAGTGGTGTTCTGGAATAAATTGGCAATATTTTCACCCCGGATGTATATCTTACCTAATCTACCAAATTTGAACAGTTACTAGATTATTTTATAGGATACCTAACAGCTACAAAATCGTAAAAACAGGCAACACAGGCGTCGTCATTTTAGAATTTGAATGATGTAGTTTTAGTGATGAAGAATGTAGTTTTAAGCTTTGCGACATAGCAACGTTCTACAAGGTCGCAAAAGCGATTTGTCTGAACGTTTATTGTGACAATTGTCATTCTCTGATGGGTCATTTTAATCCTAGGCTACGTAGCTAATGCTCTTTTTAAAACTTTCCAGGCAAGATCGGCACTCAAGGTGGAACAAGAATATTTATCGTTCATTCAACGAGGGAACATCAAGTCCACCATACCTAAAGGAAGTAAGTATTCCTAAGTACTATCCCGTGTGCTGAACGCAACAATGACGTTTCGCGGCAGAAATTTATTTTAAATAAAAACTAAAATGACACACTTTTCTAAAATTTGCTCGTGTTGCTATACTAAAGCCCGAATAGTATTTTATGAGTTCTGTCACGGTGCACTGATTTTAGATTTTTCACCATAACAACATTCTACAAATTAGCATGAATCCTTATGTCAATCAGTCATAAATACAGTCAACAATCAAAACATTAATTATTATTAGTTTTTAGTTGGCTGACTGTTTTTTTTTTATTAAGAGTTAAATCTACTTTTCCACAGTCACCCGCAAAACCATCTGACACTATTTTGCTGTTCACTGTGTCTTAGTATATCAAAATTTACACACACATTTAATTGCTCGATTTTATTTCAGAAATAACGAAAGGTTCAGTATTCGAGCTCCTACCCTACAACGACCGCGTAGAGACTTTCAAACTGAAGGGGATGCATGTTCTAGAAGCTTTGGAGAGAAGTGTTAGTAACGCCTGGGCGTATAAACCCTTCAAGGGACCCTGGGTGTTGCAAGTTTCAGGTAAGAAAAGTACAATAAACATAAACATTATACATGGGAAAGACTACAAATAGAGATCTCTCTCCAGGCAGATGTTATGCCTGGGGACCGAAGTCCACAGAGAGAAAGTTGGAAGTTGTATTTATTCAACCGATCTTCGAAACCTCGATGGCGTCGTGTAGGACGATTGGACGGTTAATAATGGAGATAACGAAGTTCTACTACTCGACGTTAGGTGGCGCTAGGTGTCCCTACAAGTGAAAATGCAGATAATGGTTAAGAGATTTGAATCTATGACCTTGGTAGTTCGTACTTGGTCTTGGTTCCTGCTGGCACGGATTGTCAAGAGCTGATTTTAAAATCCCACCTCTTCTATTGAAAATTACAAATTTAAATTGTAAAAAGTTTAAAATCTGAATAGAACGTTTCTTTATTTATCATACGAGCTAAGCTTGGTTGTATGGATAGCATAGTCTTTGTCTGAAAAAAAAAATAAAAAATGTTGGTCACAGAATGTTGACAGCAAAAACACTTTTGTTCTAAGTACCGTACTGAAAATTATATTCCTTTTTGCTTAATTCACAGGTCTTCGCGTCGAATACAACGTATCTCTGGCAGAGGGCCATCGCATCACGTCTGTGGTAGCCATCGGCAATAACAAAGAAGCGTTGCCGTTGGATCCCAACAAGATGTACCAAGTGACAGCGCCTATATACTTGGCTGACGGCGGGGACGGATTTACGGTAAAATATAATATTGTGTCCTTACTATACTCTGGCGGTTTAGGTACTTAACTAAATGTAAACCAACTTCAGTTGTCAGATTTGGAAGGTTAACGGGTAGAAAACATTTTATCGCATGTTCAAATAATTTAGCAAAGGCAGTAATAAACAAAAATGTTCTCTTGGTAGGTACCTAAGCTTAGGTATACTTACCAGAAACATTTGGAATTAGAACACTAACGTCCATTTAATAATAGTTAATTAGAATTAGGTTACATATTTTTTAATCCAGTCGACATCCCTATTCGCGATTTTTTTCACGCTCCTAGCAATGATAACCGTGACAATAAGTACTACAGACATGGAAGATATATTTAATGCTAGACAATTTTTTGACTCCATTGTGCAAATTTTAGACGTCATAAAGTCGTCTTTTCCGGCTCATTTCATAACTACACTCGTATATTAATGCATTTTATTACGTAGCAGTAAATCTCTCTCCAGGCAGATGTTAAGCCTGGGGACCGAAGTCCACAGAGAGAAAGTTGGTAGTTGTATTTATACAACCGATAGAAACTTTGTAAGCGCCATGTAGTTACGTTAGATGACTCTGTTGTAGAAGTTCCGTTATTTGACGATAGGTGGCGCTAGGTGTCCCTACAAAAATGTAGATGACTATTGTAACATCGATGATGACGCGAAAGATACAATACAATATCAAGTGTCTGTTTTTTTTCAGATGTTCAAAGACAATAGGATGGAAAGACAAGTCATAGATCGCGATCAAAACGTATTTGAAGAGTATGTGAAGAAGAATTCCCCTCTTAACATTGCTACCGATGGGAGGATTGTTATTAGAAATTAAGTTGTCTAGATTTTGTACTGCTTTTGTAAGACCGAAAATGTTACGCAATTACATTTTTCAAGACAGCTACAGTTGTTTTTTTTATGTACACTTGTCAAAATCAAATCAAAATCAAAATTTTATTTAAGCAACTAGCTAAGTAAGTGGTTTTTTGCACGTCTTGATATTATGTCTTCGTAAATACCACAATTGCCATGAAGGCTTCTGTAGTGTCGGATTAGGAAACACCTATTTCTTCCGTGGAAGTCGTGAGAGGCGACTAAGAAAATATGTTTAGGTATGTTTTAGGCGATAAGCTACAAACCTATCATTATTATACCTCAGTTTCCATACAATGTCGCGTTAATTCTCAAAAGAAATCGTTATCGAATCCATTATCGTTTTTAAACCATTAGACGCTCTGTATCCATTTGTTTTCTGCTCGCGGCGAATTCGCTGCATGCTCGCATCGCTCTTAAGATACAATCACACCTTTCTTCCCAAATGGGGTAGGCAGATCACACGAAAGGTGACATAGACAAAACTATGATTTTGACTACTTATTTCACGCTTCGCAGCCACTTCTAGCCTAGTTTTAGGTTTGCAAACAGATGTTATAGGTAGAACAGTGACAGGTTGCTAGTCCTTCGCCTAAAGCATACCTAAACTTATTTCCCTAGCCGCCTCTTACGACATCCCCACGTAAAAAGGAAGAAGTTTTATTCTATCCCGACACCACACGGCAAATCGCTCTCAACTAGCTCGCAAATCGCAAGTGAGGGCTCAAACTTTGGATCGAACCTCCCTGTCTAAAGTATAGTTCATATAGAATTGGCACAAACAAAAAAATCTGATAAAAAAAAACCTATGTTCTAAATTCAAAAGTGACAATTACAATTTGTTGACAATATTTCGATGTTTTAATTGTGGGTATTTTGTAGACCTTGCTCAATTTATTTGAAAGTTTTCTGTAATGGAACTCAAAGTGAGAAAACTGATGGCGAACAAATTCACGGAAAATCCTTCATGATCTGGATCAAAGGTAGCTAAGGCACTGAATCTTCACAAAAGTTCAATTTGTAGGGTTATAAAACGGTACAAGGATGCCTTGTCCTTCGATAGGAAGGCACAGGTCAAACGTGAATCTGGTACCAAGGATACAGAACTGAAGAAAAACGTGTTGAGAACTATTTAAAAAACCCAGGCCTCTCTGATTATGACTGATCCCGTAAGTTCAAGAAATGTCGCAGTACTGTGAGACGTATTCGTCTTCGAGCGGGCTACAAGAGCTATCGAGCTATTAAAAAGCCAAATCGTACCATGAAGCAGAACGTACTAGCTAAAAATCGAGCTCGATTGTTGTACGACAAAGTTTTGACCAAATTCAAAGGGTGCTTTTTGATGGACGATGAAACATGTGAAACTTGATTTCAAACAACTACTTGGCTCAAAATTTTACTTGGCTGATGCGAGGGGAAATGTTGACGAAAAATACAAGTTCATAAATTAAGAGAAATTTGCAAAAAAACATATGATTTGGCAAGGAATCTGTAGCTGTGGTCTTAAAACCAAGGCCTTCGTGACATCTGGAACAATGACGTTGGATGTTTGTATGAAAGAGTGTCTGCAAAAACGTGTTCTGCCCTTCATTCGTAACCACCGGCTTCCTGTTAAGTTTTGCCAGATTTAGCTAGCTGCCACTACTCCAGGAAGGTATTAGAGTGGTACGAAAATAATAACGTGGATTAGGTATGTTCCCCGCAATATGAATCCGCCAAATTGCTCCCAGTTTCGCCCAATCGAGAATTATTGGGCAATTATGAAAAGCAAGTCGAAGAAGAGTGGTAAAATGGTCAAAGACCTTAATTCATTGCGACCCACGTGGAATTAACACATCAAAAATATTGACAAAAACACTGTTCAGAAGATGATAGGAACCATTAAGAGAAGAGTTCGCTGCTATATTAATAACGAAGAAAATGTATTTATTTTTAGTACTCGATGTAAAGTAAAATACGTAATCTTTAATACCTATTTCCCTAAATTTAGTTTTATTGAATAGATAAAAAAATGTAGCCAATACATTAGGTACCAATTCTATATGAACTATACTTTATTCTTCCAAGAGTTTCAAATTCGCCGCAGCGAATTTTACAGCAACACCCTTAGTTATTACCTCTCCATATCGTTATTAAAGAAACTGCATTTTATACGGCACGTGGGAATAATTCCCGTCGCTGTAACTGTTCCTAATTGGTCATTATGCCCAGAACTAGCCGTCTGTCTGCAGCTATCATTAAGCGCAGGGCGATACGTGGCGTCAACTTGAGATATGTCGACTTTTGTAGTGTCGCCACTTAAAAAAAGCGAAGTGACAAAATACAGATTCCTTTTCTTTTCTCTTTTATGGAGTTTCCTTTTATTTTTTCTTGTTTACATACATACATACATACAATCACGCCGTTTCCAAACGGGGTAGGCAGAGCATACGAAACGTGACAGACAAAAATATGATTAAGTATGACTATTTCACGCTTCGCAGCCACTTCCAGCATAATTTTAGAATTTATAGTAGGTGGAAGAGGTATTGCGAGCAAGACAGATTGCTAGCCTGTGACGCCTGAAGCGTACCTAAAACTATTTCCTGAGACCTTAGACCTACGACATCCACGGAAGAAATGGATAGGTGTTGTTATTCTATTCCGATTTTTTTTAGTTTTAACATGTTTAGAAACAATTTTTCACTTTTTTTTCCACTGGTGACCACGGTCGAGTAAATTAAAATCATAATCATCGTCATTAAGTCCGACGTACCTATTTATAAATAGGACAATTTTTAGAACGGAGATTTTTGTGTTCTGTCCCTTACCGATATTAAGTTATAGAGAGCTATTGGGACTCGGTTTGTTGAATTAATAAAAAAAATTGTTTAGTTTTTGAGATCCAAGTTGTACTGAATTGTAAGGGTTATATTTGTGACAGATTGCTAGCCTGTCACCTGAAAGATATATCTTAACCCCTCGTATGCGGGAAAGGAAAAATACACTGCATTCGAGCCTTTTCTGTTTCAATATCTACAAATTATAGTGATTAAAATAAAAAAAAAAAAAGATAGGATCCTTAAAATGGAGCAGATCTGCTCCGTAGCATACGAGAGATTAAGATATCTTTATTCCTAGTCACCGCTTACGAAATCCACTCATAACTTTACGCCACTGGAGCCAAGTACAAAATAAATAACTGGGATAAAATAGCGCTAGGCGTGTTTATAATAAAAGTCAATTAAACGGATTTGACTCGCATCACTAAGTTACCTTCGTTACCCTAAAAATAGGTCATTATTTTAATCACTATGCCTCTTATGTGGGTTAGGAATCAATCGAATCGGGTGTAGGTACTTAGGTACCAAAGTAGAGTACCTTTACAACAAAGCCCCGTAAAAACATACGTGACCTAGTAACAGGCAAGAAGCATTTGCCATTCATGCAAAAACAAAACAGCTATCTGGTAAATGGAGGTACAGAAACCAAGTCTAATGGGAGTGAAAAAAACCGAAGCTTCCATATTTGACACTTGTACTCATTTTCGGCGGAAAAGGTGAAGTTTTAAAAGCAAGACGTGATGAGATGGGCGAAGTAAGGGTTTTGGCCTTGCATTTCTTTTCTTCCAATTCAAGGATTTCTCGTGAAATTTACGTATTCGTTTTATAAAACTGGTTAAGTGTGGGTCGTGCTTAGGAGCGTTTTTTTTAATTTATTTGATGCAAACTTTGTGATTCTAGGTTCATACTCCAAAGTTACCGCATACTTTTTCTTTTTAGCACCAACTTATAATGGGGGCTCCAAATTTTTCAATTACGTATATTGTTTAATTCATGTTGAAAATTATCGGATAACTCACGTTTAATAAATCGAGTTTAGCTCGACATGTTTCGGGCTAATTCGTAGTCACGCGAAGAGAGCGGAGGCGCGCAGTGCGCGTTTGGCAGCAGCAGCCGCCGCGGCTCCAAGATGAAGGGCTACGAATTAGCCCGAAACATGTCGAGCTAAACTCGATTTATTAAACGTGAGTTATCCGATAATTTTCAACATGAGTGAGTCTCACAGTAGTTTAATGTTAAATATTGTTTAATTCAGCTTAAATAAGGCCTGTCTGGCATAGGTCTCCTCTCAATATGAGAGAGTTCACCCTGTTTCACGCGGATCCCATGCGGATTAAGAACTTCACTCACAATATTAGACCGCTTCATCGCCATCTCCTACTACGAATAGTTATTCTTTCACCGAAAAAACACGTGCTAGAAATTCAATTTCGCCCATAAATTCCAAAAAAACCTGGGGATCGAATTCCTACTCGAGTGGCAACAGATCAAACTGGTAGGCTACCACTCCAATTCTTCCGTGGATGTCGTAAGAGGCGACCATAGAAATTATTATGTAATAGCTAACCTCGCTTTAGGCCACAGGCTAGCAACTCTTCACTATTGTGTCTGTTTTAACGAAACGTGAAATAATCATAGTTTTCACTAACGTCTATGTGAAGGTATGTAATATGAATGTAACATACAATCACCTCCCTTCCCTACTTGGGTAAGCCGAGAATGAATCCGTAGCAGATACCTATTTAGCAAAGAATTCCCTCGGTCAACTTCTGAACTTCCAACCACAACCTTCCACAATTAAACACCATTTCAAGTAAATTACAAACAACCCCGAAAGCCTCAAAATACAGTCCAAAATTCTCGGAAAAGCACATTAACCGCCGCTTATAAATCATAATTAATGTAATTAAGATGATACCTCCATCAAAATGTAACTTTTATCGTATTGTTTAGGGCAGTGGTGCGCAAAGTGTGACGGCACGGTGTCACGTGATAACTCGTTGGTTCTTCAGAAAAATGTCAGTAGTTAAAAAACTGGAGTGAAAGCATACATACGTACGTACGAGAATGGTTTTGAAACCTTGCAAATCCAAAACTTCAGTCTTTATAAATACTTCGGTGCATACCGTCACGCCTCTTTTCCACAGGGGTAGGCAGAGGCTACTACTCCTCTTGCTACGATCTTGAGACATACACACTTCGACATACCTCAACCTTTTTCCCTAGTCACTTCTTACGACATCCAAGGAAGAAACGAAAAGGTGTTATTCTAAACCCGACACGACACGGGGAACAAAATGGAGAAATGCTATTCTTAACCCAACACCACGTGGGGAATCTTATCCTTGATACATACATACATATTCTCATGCCTGTATTCCCAAGAGGGTTAGGCAGAGCACATGAATTCAAAAATCCAGTGCCACGTTTAGCAATTTCAGGGTAACCAGATGGTTAAACTTGATATTGCAGTGACAGGTTGCTAGCCCATCGCCCTTGATACACTAACCCTTTCCCAGAGTCGACTCAACGACACCCACGGGAAGAAAGGAGGAGGTGCTATTTTAACTCGGGACCACACGGGCATCCTTGATGTTGTATCTATTTGTTTTTCTAGGAAGGTTACAAGTTTGGGAAACATTGGTTTAGGGGTTACTTTACGATTTACCGTGCCAAAATTGCAATTCAAAACGCGCATTAAAGCCCTTTTACATGGGGCGTAAATATGAAGTTTTGCAAGCTTCCAGGCCCCATAAAACTGAAATCGTAAAAGCACGCTTCCAAAATTTAATTATATGGTGTAATAACGCCCTTTTTTATTACAGGTGTATTATTTTCCTTAGCCGAAGGTTGACGAAGTGTGAATATTTTGAACAATGTACGGTACATACATACATACATACATACATACATAATGCATGTAACGCCAAATGGGGTAAGCATAGGACGTCGCTATTCTATCTATTAACTTGAAATCTAAAAAAATACGTTAGAATTTGCAATAAAGCGTGAAATGTGTCATGGTTTTGTCTATATTGTCTTTCAGGTGCTCTGCCTACCCCATTTGGGGATGCAGGCGTGACGTATGTATGTATGAATCCGCCTTTTTGGGTAGGGAATTAAAAACTCTATACTTATAAAATACACTAGCTCTTTCCCACTTGTAGCCATTACGTTCGCTTTAAAATTCTCAACGCAACCGAGTACTTTGTATGCTTTTAAAATCTTTCATAACAACACGTGGCGTAAAGCATTATGCACAGAACAAACTCCATTACCCTTTGAGTAAGTTTTTGAAGATAAATGGATACTTTATTTTGTAAATGGACAACGTAATGGATATTGACTTTTGAATTTTAATCGAAAATTGTGGGATAAAATTACAGATTCCGTGGTGGTTAATGTTTAGGTGTCACAAGGCATGCTAGTTGTATTTAATCATTATCTACTTCCAGATCATAACTACATGTATTTGCTATAATGTTATAGATGCATCAGGAAACATGTATCATACAAGATAGGTACAAGGGGAAATCAAAACGACGGCGATACATAACAAGTTTTTTTATTTAAGTAATTGTAGATAGCAGAATGCATAACGCATTTGTTTTAATCAGTCTTTTAAACTTGAGAGATGGAGATAGCGATAGGAGATGAGACATAGAGAGGATGGATGAAAGAAGATTGACTAAACAAATTTATACAGGGAATTTGGATGGATGCAGTGGGAGGGGAAGACCTAGACAGACGTTCCGTGACCAAATCGCGGACGTTTTAGAAACAGGTCAGGTCAAGAGTACCCGAAACCGACGAGCGTGTATGAGGAGATTAATGAATGTAGATGAATCAAAAGAGGTACGTCAGAATCGTAGCGAGTGGAACAAAGTAGTCTCTGCCTACCCCTGTGGGAAAGAGGCGTGACGTTATGTATGTATGTATGTATGTATTTAAACTTGAAAATTTCATACATAGTGGTTGCGATTTCATTCCGCCTTAGTACGAACACCCGAAATTTTATAAGGCTAATAATTTTAAAAATTGAAATTATACATTATGTTGCGTGAGTTGAGCCTCAGTCACCTATTACGAAATCCATGGAAGACATAGAGAAGTGTTATTCTAAGTCCCATAGATAATAAACGGTTAATAATAATGTTAGAATAGCACCTCCCTCTTTTTTTCCCGTGGGTGTCGTAAGAGACGACTCTGGAAAAGGCTTAGTGTATTGTGGGCGATGGGCTAGCAACCTCTGTCACTGCAACATCACGTTTACATATGGTTACCCTGAAATTGCTAAACGTGGCACTGAATTTTAAAATCTCTCGGGAACACAGGCGTGAGGATATGTATGTATGTATGTATAATTATAATAATATTATATTATGTATAAGTTACACGCCAAACTGATACGGATACGCTTCAATGAGTGAAACTTTCGCTTCGCTCATTGCATCTTGCTACATGGCGACATTGTGACAACCAATACCAAAATACCTAATACCTACCATTTCAATTTAAATATAAATACACCGAGCACGTTGGCATTCGATTGTAAATTTGTCATTAAGATAACAAAAGAAAAACGACAGCAAATGAATTAAAATTAGAAACTGAACTGCCAAGGCTGTACGGATCGCGTAAGGTTATTCTTAGTAACAGGTTTTAAAATACATTCTTACCTTTCTGAAAGTTAGATTGTTAGCTACTTTACCGATGGATACATTCGGTTTCTTCAGCAGATCTTTCGTACATAGAAACATTACTCCTGTATTCCCAAATGGGGTAGGAAAAGAACCCGAAACGTTACGAAGTCAAAACATGACTAGTTCACGTTTTCCAGCCAATTTTTTGGTTTTTAGTTTAGATTTAGAATGCTAGCCTGTCGCCTAGATATTACCTTAATCTATTTCCGTAGTCGTCTCTTACGACATTCACGGAGGAAACGAAAAACTGTTAAGTATGCTAAACCCAGCTCTACACGGGGGATAGATCGTACGCCCTAGCAATTAAGATTTACTTTAACATAAAAAGTCTAATTAAAAATAAAACGATAGTACTTAATAATTTGACACGCATTAGTTTAGTTCTAAACCAGTGGTCGGCAACCTTTTAGCAGACAAAGGCCACAAATCGGCAAAATGGTGTAATGACGGGCCAAACTTGCGTGTTTTTGATAGTATAGGATTACAGGTATTAAGCATTGTATTTAAAAATCAAGGTTCGGGGCTACAAAGAGGATAGTCGTGGGCTGCATATGGCCGGGGGTTGACGACCCCTGTTCTAAACTCATAAATCTATCCCTCTTGTCGCCGAGATTCGTTATCGCGTATGTATTTTTAAGTAGTAGTCTCGTCTCACTTTATCTAAGTGACTATTTCACTTACAATCCGTAAAGAATGATTAAGAGATAACATTCTTACTCTCTCTACTTGAGCGAAAGTAAAATATTTTCTCGATTGGTAAAATCTACCCATAGTCAATATTTTGTAGAATAATCAAACATTTTTTATAGAATCCGATGCGGGTTCGTTTAATCTTCAATTTAAAAAATCAATTAAAAAGTGTTATTTTGTTGAAGTACGGCAGTCAGATAGACAATGAACAGTCAAAATGTGTATACTCTTCTCTGGAGCTCATTCGTGAAATAAAAAAAATAGGCGATGTGAAAAAAATCTAAAAATTAATAACCTTTATTACCTGCTCTTGTAGTTTTACTGGTGGCAGGTGCCACTAACCTTTCACAAAAGCATAAAAACAACGTTTCTTGACAAAGCTGTGCACTGTGTTCAGGAAGGTAAGTAGGTGGTATCGGGTTGAAATAAAGACCCCTACGTTTCTATTTTGGATGTCGTACGACGCGACTAAAAATATAGGTTTAGGTTTGCTTTAAAATAGCAACCTGTCACTGCTGTACTTCTTAACTTAGAATCTAAAAATATGCTAGAATTGGCTACGATACGTGAAATAGGTTTTGATTATGTGATGATTCTGTGCGCCTTGTCTACCGTATCAAATCTTCTAGAAATGTCAGAGAAGAGATGGATCTCGACTGCAATGACGTTACAAGTAAATAAAATATATTTTAGTAAATAAAATTGCAGAATTTTCGTAACATGAAATTTTACTGATAACATGTTTTGGTTTCTTACCCATTCATACCAATTGCGGGATATAATCACTAATAATCGACAACAGTGAATATTTTACGTTTCATAGACTGATAAGGCTGAATCGTTGAAAATAAAAACATGACATATGTTTATTTAAAAGAAATAGGAAAAATAAATATACATATTATTAAAGTTGATTTCTATTAACATTGACATCCTCCATAACGAAGAACATGTTTACACAAAAACAGACATAAACAATCGTAGTTCTATTGGTTACAAATTCGTTACAGTTCTACAGGTTACTAACCTGTCAAGTGTTTCGCTGGCTTTCTTCTCTTTTCAAACCTAAAATTATCCTAGAAGTGTGTGAGAGAGAGAGAGAGAGAAGTAGAGTTTTGTCCATGTTACGTTCCATGTGCTCCGCCCCATTCGGTAATACAGGCGTGGTTGTATGTTATGTATGTAGGTAATGTATGATGTCAATTAATCTTATTATAACGTAACCAGAAAAAAATGAATTTATAAAAAAAGTATTATACTTATCTGTGTTTTGCTTTGCTACATGTCAATCACTAAGAATCAAGTCAAAGACACGTTAAGCTTACGTTGACGTTTTGACCGCATTACAATGGTCATGTTCGCGAGTAGAGTCGTCACGTCAAGGTGATTTAAATGTTTATATTTATTATGTTTTAAACGTGATAATGGTCCGAAACAAGTATAAATGTGACCTAAATAGTGTTTGACATGACATGCTTTGATCCGTAATCGATAAAATTGACAGTTAATTAAAATAAACTCGTATATCAAAATAATATATACTTACTTGACTTTTTTACCGTTAACCTAATATAATTTTTTACCGTAATGAAACCTAATAGAATGGCATTTGTATCTTTTATTAATTACACAATATTAAAGTTGAGGACAAATTTGCCAAATTATTATTTTTTATTTCTAACTTTATTAAAAGAATGTCTGTGGTAAGAATACACACATTTAAAGACAACTGTCTATAAAACATCGATAACATAACAAACGCTTAAATTAGACTCTACATATTATATCAACACCTTCATACTAAACCGACCCCTGAA
Source organism: Adoxophyes honmai (assembly GCA_005406045.1). Classification (NCBI taxonomy): domain Eukaryota; kingdom Metazoa; phylum Arthropoda; class Insecta; order Lepidoptera; family Tortricidae; genus Adoxophyes; species Adoxophyes honmai. The sequence continues at coordinate 54,787 of BHDV01014700.1, forward strand.
AAAAAAACAACTTAAAAAAAACTTCTAAAATACCATTAACTCTACAACCTCCGCACAATCACGCCCTTATTCTCAAGGAAACAGAGCTGCACTTCGCTGAACAACTCCACAACGTATTGAGTAATCCATTCATTTTCGTTCACTTAATAAGGCCGTACTCTACTGCCTTTTTATCGCTTAGTATAACTTAACTTGTCAGCAGATCGACACGCGTTTTTAACATCCACCATGACGTTGTGAACAAGATTTGCGCTAACTTCACTTATATCTTTAAAAATGGAATTGTTCGGTGTTGTGTTTTGTTTCGCAATTTTAGGATCAATAAATACTAGTGTGTTGCGCAGTGACACGTTTCGATTGGATATCGTGCATTATAATGATTTTCATGCAAGGTGAGTTTTTCTATTTATTCTGCAAGGCCGTTGACTTTATGAATGAGGAGAATGCAAGTCAAATGATCAAGTGATTTTTTAGCTGAATCGCTTGAATAATTTTTAAAAGTTGACGAACGGGTTAGTACGATACGAAAACGAAACCTCACCACATCTTAATTCAACGGATACCTACTTAGTTTGGCATGTTTAATGTTTAATTGTTGTATGAATATATTAAAAACTAGCAGACTCGGCGAACTTTGTTCCGCCTGAGAGAGTTTTGTCGGAGTCTGTTGTCATGGGACGTTTTATGCCACATCCCCCGGGAACGAGGTAAAAAGTATCTTATATCCGTCTCCTGGTTCTAAGCTGTCTCTTCACAAATTTTCATCCAAATCGGTTTAGCTGTTAACACGACTTTCTTTTATATTAACTAGATAGATAACTGCTAGTGAACCTAAATCTTGGTTAAATGAATTAGCACGTGGCTTTAACTAAAGTTCATGTGGTGTCGGGTTTATAACGGCTCTTCATTTCTTCCGTGGGTGTCGTCAGAGGTGAATTAAGAAAATAGGTTACTTAAGGTATTACGAGAATGTTGTAGGTCACAGGCTAGCAACTAGTTACCTTTCAACCAGATTTTAAAAATAGACTTTAATGGTTATGAATCCTTGAACAGCCATGGTTTTGTCTATGTAAAGTTTCACGTGCTCTACTAACCTCAATTAGGAATACAGGCATGATCTACGTATCTAAATATATAACGAAAGACTAGTTTTCCGCCCGCGGCTCCGCCCGCGTGGAACTCGGTTATATTGCGGTATAAAGCACAACTATAAGAAAACTTCTCGTTTCAAACGACACACGGCGCCATCGATCTATCATCTATCGATCGGTTATCGATTGATATCGATCTATCAAGCAAACTATGTTTTTGTTTTCGCTCGGGAACGTCAATTTTTTCCGGGATAAAAATTAGCCTATGTCACTCTCCGTGCCCTAAACTATCTCTACCTAAAAAATCACGTCAATCCATCGCTCCGTTTAGCCGTGAAAGACGGACAAACAAACAAACACACTTTCACATTTATATATTGGTACGGATTACATTATAAATCACAGCATCAACCAGTCATATGACGCTGCTATCAATACTTTATCATAACAATATTTTATGTCAAATCATAGTAGTAAATGCGTATTTTCCTCTTATGGTTTATCAATACTTGAGCATTTATCTGTTTTGTCTAAATGATAATTATTTTAACAAGCACTTGTACAACAGTAGCAGATGCACGCGACTTCAGGACGCTGTTCCCGGAAACAATGTTTTTTCCAGTTCTTCCGTGGATTTCGTAAGAGGCTACTAAGGATATTTAGGTATGCTTTAGGCTACAGGCTAGCTACCTGTCACTATTCTACCTCTTCGATTTGTTTGCAAACCTAAAACTATGCTAGAAGTGGTTCCGAAGCGTGAAATAGTCATAATCATGGTTTTTTCTGTCACGTTTCGTGTGATCTACCTACCCCATTTGGGAATGGATGTAAAAGTATACATATAAGGGTCAGGACCAAAAAGTTGACCCTGCGTTAAATCGTGATTATAATTACATCAAACTTTTCCGTTGTGATACGAAAATTAGCTATAAGTTTATACGTTAATTTTCGTGTCACAACGGAAAAGTTAGTAGTAATTTCAAATACGACTTAACGCACCTTAACGCAGGTGCAAACTTTTTGGTCCTGACCCATAAAGTAGGTAAGTATCCTTCCTTGGAACTCAAATCATGTTGAATTTACATACATAAATAATAAATACTTATCGGTACATGTAATCACGCCTATGTTCCCGGACGGAGTCGACAGAACGTCCAAAACGTTACACGAAAATAACAATTTTACGTTTCTTAGCCACCTCTAGTATAATATTGGGTTTAAAAACAGATGAATGATGTATTATAGTAACAAGTTGCTAACCTCTCGTCCGAAGCACACATAAACCTATTTCCTTAGTCGCTTGTTACTACATCTTGGGAAGAAATACATACATACATACAATCACGCCTGCATTCCCAAACCTGGTAGGCAGAGCACACAAAACGCTACATAGACAAAACGATGACTATTTCACGTTTTGTGGCCACTTCTAGCATAATGTTTTTTAGGTTTTGAGGTGGCAGATACAATAGTGACAGGTTGCTAGCCTGTCGCCTAAAGTATACCTTAACCTATGTCCTTAGTCACCTCGTACGACATCTACGGGCAAAATGGAGAGGTGTTGTTCCAATCCTGACAACACACGGAAAACAACAATGCACATAAGACGTTAACTTACTTAGTAAAGCAGTTAAATATGACTGGCGAAGAACTCGCTAAAGTCCCTCACATTCACTTTCGATTGCAAACATTAAGAATACTTTCACGAAACTTGTGATTTGCATTTTATTGCTCGAAGACGAATTACTGGACGCAATTATTAATTAAATTTCAAAACGAGCTCCTATTTTAATCTTAGTTAATCGCCAGAAAGAATCACCGATCACCTATAAAGCACAGTGATTTTAATCACTACCAGATGCTACAGTAAGTTGATGACGTGTCAGCGACACGACTGGTAACATGCATGATTATCGTGTCATTAGCGTTTAATTTATTTCAAAATAAAACGGATACTTACATTCACGTCTTTATATCAAGATTAGCTCGACATGTTTCGAATCAATTCGTGACCCATTATTGAGAGCAACTTTTTGAAGCAACTGACACCGGCTGGCAACTATCCACACTTTCGCCATCACGTTCAATATTATTGTCAAACGTCGGGTAGCAACACTCACGCATTCAATTTGTATTTTATTTACATTAACATTTTTGACACTATCTATGTCGGTACCTTTGTTGCCGACTGTACAAAGCCACTCGTAATAGAGGTCCGTAAGTTAAATATTATCAAATTACGTTAATAGGTCCATAGTTGAATGAACTAGGCCGTTGAACTTGTTGCTGCCCAAGTCAATAACTACCCAAACGTCCTACAATTATTCGGTACTAGCGACCCACCCCTGATTTACTCGGGTGTAATTTAAATATACCACAGAATTGCGACGTCACATTAGAAACCTTTAAAATTATTAGTGTTTCTCTACTGTACTATGCATGTATTATACACAAAAACCTTCCTCTTGAATCACTCTATATATTAAAAAAATACACATCAATAGCTTAGTCAGAAATTGCAGGTTTTCTCTCGAATTTTTTCCTTAACTTTCATGCACGTGCCTCAAGTAAGGCTTCGCGGATAAATTAAGAAAAACTTTGGAGTTTTGTAACTGTTAGAAAACTTTATCGTAAAACATACAATACACAATAAAATGTTCACAATACAAGGAACAATGAGTGACAAATTTTAATGTGAAAAATGTCATCGACCCATACCTACGCATTTATTAGTTGTTTATGAGCAGGCCCCGTTATCAGTGTTGCAGATTCATTGAAACTAAGCCATAGGGTTGTTGCACAACAATTATTTCACTGTCATGTCATGACAATGTGACATATTGGAAGGTACATAAAACGTTTTTGTTACTAGAATGTTTCACACGTTTTTTAGAAGAATGCTTTGTAAAATATCGGATTTGTATATTTTATTTTTAGTTGTCTGAATAAATAATTAATAATAATTTTTCTAGGTTACTTGGCGTTAAATTTTGTTGACTGAAAAGAGGTTTTGTTTTCTTTTAAAACTTAAAATATATAAATAAATAAAGGTGAATATTTAATGTATATTTAAAGGTACGCACATATTAAAAAATATATATGCAGTGCCATCCCTAGCTTTTTCAATGGATTTGCAACACTGATAACGGGGTATGTTTATGAGACTATTGTTTAAGAAACGGATAAAACTAAAAAAAGTTAATGATGCACATTACTTTGCAAACTGTCACCGAAAATTGGTTTCAACCTGGTCTAGTAATAGTAAACCGCAATTCACATTAAAAAAAAAAAAAAAACTAACTTTAATATTATTATGTATTATGTTAAAAACCCGTGATAGCCCAGCGGTTCGACCTATGGCCTCTCAAGCAGAGGGCCGTGGGTTCAAACCCCGGGCTCACACCTCTGAATTTTTCGGAATTTATGTGCGATATCAAATTTGATATTTATCACCGAATGTGAAGGAAAACACATACATACATATTCTCACGCCTGTATTCCCGAGAGGGGTAGGCAGAGCACATGAATTCAAAAATTCAGTGCCACGTTTAGCAAATTCAGGGTAACCAGATGGTTAAACGTGATATCGCGGTGACAGGTTGCTAGCCCATCGCCCACAATACACTAACCCTTTCCCAGAGTCGACTCTTACGACACCCACGGGAAGAAAGGGGGAGGTGCTATTCTAACCCGGCACCACACGGGAAAACATCGTGAGAAAACCTACACACACTGACGAAGTAATTCAACGTTGTGTGTGAAGTTCCCAATCCGCACTGGGCCCGAGTGGGAACTATCGCCCAAGCCCTCTCATACTGAGAGGAGGCCTGTGCCCTGCAGTGGGACGTATATAGGCTGATGATGATGATGATGTATTATGTTACTTGCTCCTACGGAACCCTTCATGGGCGAGTCCGACTCGCACTCGGCCGCTCTTTTATATTAAAGTACCTGGGTCATTGTCAAGCCGGGCAATTTTTTTCGCCAAAAAATGAAACACGTGATTTATAAAAATCAAAGGTATATTACGACTCTTACTCTAACTTGCAACAGAACTGAGTATCATTCAGAGATCAATTATTCGAAAAAAAAACGATTTAAAACGAAATAAAGATATTTCGGTTCCATCGAAAAGACTAATATGTCCACCGAGTGGACTAATTATGTTAATTAATAATAGGAAAACAAAACAAAAAGCGGTAAACATCTTAAAGAAAAATAACGTTCATGATAAATTGTCGTAATCATGAACAATCAGACACGTAAATACATTCAAAAACTATAAAAAAAATATTTTGTGTCTGTCTACCGAAAAGACAATTCTTTTTGGTGGACCAAATATGCCTTCATCCTCCAAAGACTAGGAAGCCTTCAACTGTTCAAGAAGCATGTATGAAAGTGGGGTTTGGTGGATCTTCCTGGTTTTAACGTTGACGTATCCAAACTTTCAGAATATACGTCCGAAAATTGTATACTTTTATGAACATTTTTTTCAATCAACAAACAGACTGCACTTTCAAATTTTTAATGGTTGCTGCATTCTGAAGTCATCAACTTCTTTCTAAGTAAGTAAGTTCCTTTGCTTTCAATATTCTTCTGTTTTTCACTGCAATACGTTCACCCATTTCATGGTACTAAAATAACTGAAATCGAAGGCGGTATTTTGCGTGCGATGTACTTTTAAGTTTCTTTTTGTATATTGATTTTTTTTCTGCATCGTCGTGCATCATTCCATTTTTCCTCCAAAGCTTTTTTGTATGTTTTTGTTAAATCTTCTACCGTTTTTTTACCTTTACCGAATTTACGTTTAAACATTCACTATTCAGTCACTAGTCATTTACGGATAAAACAAAACAGTAATTAGAAGCTAGTTTTTAAAGTTATAATAAAAATTTAACCAAACCAATCAAAATACAATCATTTATCGTTTGGGTGTACTACAAGTCCACCAAAAAGACGTCCACCGAATGGACTTTTTCCGCAATATCCTTCACAACACCAGCCATTTAAAGGATTATTATAAAAAGCAAAGCATATTTACAATGTTTGATTGCTTAACTAATTATTAAAAACGTTTGGTGGATTTATAGCGATGTACTTACAAAATACAGCAGTAACCGGAAAGACAATTCAACATTGACAACACCAAATATTCTTGTTAATACAACAATATCGTCTGCTGCGCACAAGTCACGGCAAATTTGCTACTAACAGGGATAGTATGATAGTGAATGAGTTAAATTACATGTCCCCGTCTATTCATTTGACATTTCCCTAATTTTTCTAGAATTTAAAGTAATGTCCACCAAAAAGACAAAAAATGTCGTGACAAGATTCAATAATGCAAAAAATGTGTTTTATTTCTATCTAATTTTTTAAATCCTATTAATGATAAATGTAAATCATATATAGATTAGGGAAAATGTCATTTTTGTACAATAATAAAAGAGATGTATTTTTTTAAAGCTACATTCTATGAACAGGTGGAATCCGGACAGTCCACCGAAGTGGACTTTCAGTTACGTTTGTGGTGATAAACAAAACAAATAATTACATTTATAGAAAATATGATATAATATATTCTAGTACGTTTCCTGTACTTTATAGTTATGATGTAAATTTAAAGCAATTATTAAAAATGTCTTATATATTACAAATGGACATGTTTTTTTAGGGTTATGACAATGACCCACCTATAGCGAAGCGACCTACTAAATAATGTTACTAGGTGACATCGTAACAAGGTCATCTGTTTACTTATCGATGTCAAGTGATGTGACATCCGTAATGACCGGTCCCAATATTAATTTTATCGACGATGGCGCCTAAGTATAGTCAACGCCATTACAAAAATACTTCATATTTATTAAATTAGGGTTATAACGGTCATTGCAGTGTGGTGTCGGGATAGAATAACACCTCTCCATATCTTCCGTGGATGTCGTAAGAAGCGACTAAGGAAATAGGTTTAGACAGTATGTTTTAGGCGTCAGGCTAGCAACCTGTCACTATTGTACCTGCCACCTCAAAACTTAAAGAATATTATGCTAGAAGTGGCTGCTAAACGTGAAATAGTCATCGTTGTGTCTATGTAGCGTTTTGTGTGCTCTGCCTACCCCGTTTGGGAATATAGGCGTGATTGTATGTACGTATGTATGTATGTATTATATATATAACTATAACGGTCATAGTCATATTTAACGAAAGGTGGCTCTAGAGCGCTACAATTGTGATGCGAGCAATATCCGCATCTGCATCCGACGACGTCAAAAATGTTGAGTCAAAACATCCTTGTTTCTGACCATGAAGTATGTGCTCACTTTTCCTCGTCGTCTTATTTTTCCCTATCTTTAAAGTAGACATAGTGACAAGGATTGAAAAGAGTATGCTTAGCTGGTTTGGTCGTATAGAGAGGATGGATGAAAGAAGATTGACTAAACAGATTTATACGGGAAAGTGTGAATGGGTGTGTTGGGAGGGGAAGTCGCGGACGTTTTAGAAACAGGTCAGGTCAAGAAGTCAAGAGTACCCGAAATCGACGAGCATGTAAGTATGAAAAGACTAATGAATGTGGATGAAGCAAAAGAAGTATGCCAGGACCGTAGCAAGTGGAACAAAGTGGTCTCTGCCTACCCCTGTGAGTAAGAGGCGTGACTGTATGTATGTATGTACCTATGTATTTAAAGTAACTTTATCAAGTCTATGGCCTTCCGCACAAAGAGCTAGGTAGACGCAAAAATAACTACTTAGTTACAAATTGAAATTATTTAAGAGTTCCTTGAGCGTCAACGCTCATAGACAACATTGAAGTTTGCACACGAAATGACTAGTCACGGGTAAAAACGACCCCAGCCTTACTAAACTGTACGTCCAGTGTGTTCATTTCGATGGTGCAGTCGTTAACGAATTCGTTTGCGAGTTGTCGCGGAATGTATGGAGACTTGTCGACCGTGGCAGTTGTGCAAACGTTCCGCTGGCGCCGCTGTCTCGCTTTCCATACAATTTTACTAGACGTACTGATCGCGAGAGACGCGGCGACACGGTCGCTATGCTACAATAGATTTTGAGTATATAGCTATGTCCACACCAGTGCGCTTTCGCGTTCACCTTGCGTCTTCCTCTGACGCATGCCCGTGCAACCACCAACCACAGCGCATGCCGCCAGCGCGTCTTCATTGAGGACGGATCTAGGTTCAGCACTAGCTGTGGTAGCAGTTTCTAGCTGTGGTTGGAACGTGAAAGCGCATTGGTGTGGACTTAGCTTATAACATGTAGTTTTATTTGCTCAACCCATTTGGGGTATGCAAGTATTTATGTCAGTTATATATCAGATCTCTTCCTGCTAACCTTCAAGCGATTGAGAAAACGTGTGAAATTAGAGTAGACACACAAATACAGTATTGTCAGTGTAAATTAAAATTTCTGACGATTACCGATCACCGAACGGCACATACATACATACATACATACATACCTACGTACGTACATCACGCCTGCATTCCCAAATGGGTAGCCAGAGCACACAAACCGCTACATAGACAAAACGATGACCACTTCGCGTTTTGTGGCCACTTCTAGCATATATTTTTGGTTTTACGGTGGCAAGTAGGTACAATAGTGAGTTTAGCCTAGCCTGTCGCCTAAAATATACCTTAGCCTATTTTCTTAGTAGCCTCTTACGACATCCACGGAAGAAATGCAGAGGTGTTATTTCTAAGCCCGACATCACACGGAAAATAAGTAAGAAAATAGATGCCCTACAGTAATTGATACTCTAAAGTTTCAGTCATACTGAATCACAACAGTATTCTCTGTAATGTTTTAAACTTTCGCGATTCTCACTCGTATTTAAATGTATGTACGCGGGACTTAATCACGATTTTATTTACCTTCTCGACGTTTCGGCCGCGTTACAGCGACCGTGGTCACGAGTTGAGAAGGTAAATAAAATCGTGATTAAGTCCCGTGTACAGTCGACCAAGAAATTGGTCTACTCCCTCAAGATCGATATTCATTTGAACCTCATGAAACAACAAGGTCGATTACCCCTCGCCATAATATTATGACAGTGACAATGTCAAACTTAGTGATAATTTTGATGTCACACGAACTTTTGTCAAAAGTGGTAGACCACTTTCTTGGTCGACCGTACATACATATAAATATAGTATTATCTCTCCTCAGGTTCGAAGAAACTTCCATCACCGATCCAGTATGCAAGTCCAACGACGACAGATGTATGGGCGGATTCGCTCGCCTCTTCCATGAAGTGAAACATATCCTGGACAGCAAGCCAGGTGCTTTGCTCCTCAATGCCGGTGACGACTTCCAGGGCACCTACTGGTTCACATTTTTGAAGAATAAGGTCATGTCGAAGTTTATTAACATGCTGCCGAATGATGCTCATGTAAGTTTTTTGTAAAACTTCAGATATATATATTATGAGTTATGTTTTTTGTTTTTTTTTTTTTTTTGTGTTAAACGAGACGTGACATAGGTACAGTTTTAGCCAAATTTTTAGGTTCATACATACATACATACATTACGCCTGTATTCCCAAATAGGGTAGGTAGACCATACGAAACGTAAATAGTCAAAACCACAACTTTTCCACATTTCGCGGCCTACTGGCGCCTGGCGCTGACTGCCTACTTCAGGCAACACATTCTAGTCGTCTCGCGCGCGGGATAGTCTACCTGTCACTTTCTGACGTCTCTAGTTAGACAGTGACAGGTATAGTCTATCTCGCGCGTATCTCTTCTCGCGCCTTGCTGTGCTAAGCCAGCAGTTCTAACATAATTTCTAGATTCAAGTAGGTATGTAGTATTTAGGTATAATAGTGACAGTTTGCTAGCCTGTCAGCTAAGACACACCTAAATCTATTTCCTTAATCACGTCTTACGACATCCACGGAAGACATGGCGTTATTCTAAACCCCACGTAGGATTCTAAAACAAACAGTGGAACTACCACACGTGACATATTGACGTCCGAGTTATCATAAATGCGTTGAGTGGAAACATGCGCTATGAAATACTCTGAGATAAGTGACCGGTTTTTGTAAGATTTTGTATTGATTGCATATCATTATCACCGTCTTAACATGATATAGTCACGTGGAGATAGCTCTATGTCATCGAGTATCAAGTGTTTAAGAAGGATCTGTATCTGTTGGTCTAATTTTAAAATATGTATTAACAATTAGGTCAAACGCGTTTTAGGACAAAAAATATGAATGCCAAAAGTTTTTATGCTAAAGAATAAGTATACTATTAAATACCAAACATTCTCGGCCAAACAAATTTAGAGCATAAAATTTTAAACTGAAATTGCTAAACGTGGCACTGGATTTTTGAATTCATGTGCTCTGCCTACCCGTCTTGGGAATACAGGCGTGAGGATATGTATGTATGTAATTTTAAACCAAGTGAAGGGCCCCCGGTTTAAGAATTATTGCAGGAGCCGTGGTAGCTCAGCGGTCTGACCTGTGTCCTGTCATGCAGAGGGTCGTAGGTTCGAACCCTCTGCAAGTCTGCATGCATCTCTGAGTTTTTCTAAATTTTTGAGTGAAATCGAATTTGATATTTACCACGAGCTACCCGTGTGGTGTCTAGCTTAGAATAACACCTCTCCATTTCTTCCGTGGATGTCATAAGAAGAGAATAAGGAAATAAGGTTTAGGTATGTTTTAGGCGACAGGCTAGCAACCGACCGCACTATTGTACTTCTTTCATCATAAAAGAAAACATAATGTGAAATGTAGCTACTAAACATGAAATAGTCTTGGTTTTGAGTGTTTTGACATGGTATGCTCTGCCTACACCATTAAGAAATACAAGCGCGTTGTAGCTGTTATCAATCTTTCTTGGTAGCTTGGTATTTATATTTTGTGATTGTACGATATTTCACTATGTTTAAATGTAGCCTCTCTTTTCGTCGGTCTCAGTAATTTCGCCTCTCTGTATGTCACAGGCTGGCTGTAAGAGATCCCTTAAAGACCTGTGTACTTTATCACTTTGCTTGCATTTTTGGAATATACTCGTAATAAAGTGTTTAATTATTTATTTATTACTTACTAGCTTTCCGCCCGTGGCTTCCCCCCCGTAGAACTCGGTTATATTGCGGTATAAAGCACAACTATAAGAAAACTTCTCCTTTCAAACGACACACAGCGCCATCAATCTATCATCTATCGATCGGTCATCGATTGATATCGATCTATCATCGATCGATATCGGTCTATCAAGCAAACTATATTTTTGTTTTCCCTCGGGAACATCATTTTTTTCTACTTCTATCTTTACGTATGCAAAATTTCAAAGCAATCGGTTCAGTAGTTATGGCGTGAAAGTGGAACAAACAAACAAACAAACTCACTTTCTGATTTATAATATTAGTAAGGATTTATATGACTATCTGTTCTTGTATCTTCTATAGGTAATCCTTTTACAAAATGTTATTATCTAACTCAAGAATTCACTTGTTTGCAGACATTAGGTAACCACGAGTTTGACGACGGAGTAGCAGGCCTAGTACCGTACCTTGAGGCACTCCACGACCCTATCCTAGTGGCCAATATAGACACGAGTCTAGAACCTTCGCTGAACGGCTTATACAAGCCACATATTGTTCTCGAGAGGAAGGGGAGAAAGATTGGGATCATTGGAGTAACGACGCCAGATACTCAGGTTTGTAATTACACATATTTATATTATTTAACCATACATAACAATCACGATTTATTCCTTGCGGGGTAGGCAGAGACGACAGAGCGCCGTTCGCTCCTATTCTGACATACTTCTCTCGCTTCACTCACATTCATCACTCTCGGCATACACGCTCGATTCGGCTTCTCTTTAGAACATCGCCGATCTGGTCGATATTTACGTTCTTCGAGGGTGCTCTCGACCGACTTGCCCTAACACACTTTTCTTGTTATTTATAGAGCCTTGCTTTATCCATTCTCTCCACCAGGTTTGTATTGTCCTTATAAATTCTAAATTATAAGAGAAGATTTACTTAGCAGATTTATAAGGGAAGTGTGGATGGGTGTGTTGGGAGGGGAAGACCAAGACGGAGATCAGTTTTGTGTTCTCTGCCTACCACATTTGGTAATGGAGGTGTTTTGTATGTCTGTATGCAAATAGGCTCCTAAAGGCACTTTTACAAGCCAAAGACCGTCATTGCCAAGAATAAGACGCCGTAAGAAAGTTTTCAGAAAGTTTTTTAATGCAAATAAAAAAGTTTGTTTTTAAAATGCATTATTTTTCTTCCTTTGACATCGTACCAGGCGTTATAATGCTTTAAGCGACAGGCTAGCAACAGGTTACTTTAATACTTCTTTATCTAAATAACTTTGAACTGTTGTTAATGTATGTATTTATGTGTGTGTATGTTGTTTACAGACCCTGTCAAATCCGGAAGGTGTGAAGTTCTTAGATCCCGCAGTAATAGTCCAAAAGGAAGCAAAACTGCTAACAGACCAAGGAGTTGATATTATTATAGTGCTATCTCACTGTGGTATTTACGTGGACAAGTAAGTGATAGATTATACATAGACATAGCTGAAAGGAAGCGGTTTAAACCGGTTGAAACCAAATTATCTAAATCGGTTTTTACTTACTTTACTATTTTACTTTTTACTTTCATATATATTTTTTGTAATTTTTATATTATTTGTCTTGAGAATAATGGACTATTTCCATTTAAAAGTGATAAAAAAAGTCTCAAAAATTAAAAAAAAAACTTAATGATCTCTTTTTGTGTCACCTTGTACAAAGTCAAAGATATCTGCTTTCTCCCATCTCGCACAAAACACAAAAAAGCGTCAAAAAAAAGCTCTTAATTTACTTAATTATTGATTTACTTTTTTAAGTAAGAGTAGGTACGAGTAAGAATTATTTACTTCTTGGTGAAAATTCGAGTTTAAGCTCTATACATTTTGATCCTATTCCAATATAATCCGCTTTCATTTTGATGAAAGACACTATCGAGCTCATCTCCATATCTGTCGAACTTTATTTTATATACGACTTGAAGACACTTTAAATGCAAAGACAGTAGCCTTTTGCTATAAATTCTAATAAAGTTGTCATGCTATAAAGTATAGTGTCGGAGACAAGTCGGGGCCATACGGGATATGGGAACAAAAGAATTTGAAACAATATACTTTCCTGTACCTTCATGTTGAAATTCTATAACTTTACCTACAGCATTTCAACTACACCATTTTTATGTTACAATTTTTTCCAAACATGTCTATGTATCAGAAGTAATTGAAGAGTAGATTTTGTATTTAAGAAAACCAAACACACTTGTATCTTGTCAAATGGAGATATTGGATTTGATTTGATTGGTATACTTGTAGATTTTTTAGGAAGGATTAGGAAAATATTCTCTTAAACCTCATCAAAGAGAGATTAAATTTATATCCTCTATTCATTTCTCCATCTTCCCTCGCTGCAGAGTAGGTATCCTGATTCTATTTCAGCTTGTCATTTTCCTTCCATCGGTTACATTTAACTGTCTGTTGAATCTCAGCGCTGGGCAATCCATTATTCTTTTTTTGAGTGAATTAGTACAAAATTTCATGATATAATTCCTTCCAGAGCGATGGCTAAGTCTGTAGGTGAAAACGTCGACATAATTGTTGGTGGACACACCCACAGTCTCCTGTGGAACGGAACTGCACCCAGCCACGAAGTGGTGGCAGGATCATATCCGGAATATGAAGAAGCTGATAACAGACCGGGTCATAAGGTAAGCTTTTGAATAGACGCATCTATTACTTTATCTATTTCTACGCGGGACTTAACCACGTATGAAGTATGAACATCATTTTAATAATCGCATTACAGGGGACCGTGGTCACAAGTAGACACACAACCGAGTCTACTCGTGACCACGGTCGCTGTAACGCGGTCGAAACGACGAGGTAATTGTAATCATACTCATACGTGATATACGTGATTAAGTCCCGCGTAGTAATAAATATATGTGAGAATCACGAAAGTCTAAAAGTCTCTTTCATCAAAAGTATGGACGCTTAAATATATATATTTTTTGTCTACATTTGACACTGAATAGGCATTTAACGAAGTGTTGATGGTCTTTCTTTCCCTACAAAATCAAGTTTACACAATACATTTTCTTTGATTGATAAATATTTACGTATTCTATTTAAGGTGCTCGTAGTGACTGCGTCCGCGTACAGCAAGTACTTAGGGTACATCGGAGTTGACTTCGACAGCGACGGAGAAGTGACGTCTTTTGAAGCTCAACCAGTCTTCTTGAATAGAAGCATCCCTGAAGGTGGAGTACTAATGACCCTAACAAATAAGTTTGGTGTAATTTATTTGTAGCTTAATATAATCAAGTGCTTCACTAGGCTTTTCTTGTATTTAATATTTAATTTTATTATTATTCGAAGGAAATTTATTTATTTATTTATTGATCTTGATTGATGCGTTTCTAATAGCAAAGAAGAGTCAATAAAAAAAACCTAGGGACACACTCCTGTACGTTTGAATAAATTAAGATATTAGGATAGTCTACTCGAAAGGGAAAGTAAACGATAAAAATCTTGAAATCAGTACTCATATTTCAGATCCAGAAATAAAGGAAGCGCTGAAGCCTTATATGGAGAAACTAGATGAAATTGTGAAGGAGGTTATTGCAAACACAAGTGAAGATTTAACTTTGAATGCCTGCGGCGTTGGCGAATGCGTTCTAGGAGATATCATTGCTGATTCTTTCTTGGACAAGGTTAGATTTTACAGTTATGTTGACGACGAAAGCAAAGCGGATTTCAATTTAGATAGTAATGATTCTTATCGTGTTTAGGACTACAATTTAGAGTGCTCAAATGGTGTTGGGTTAATAGTTACACTTTTCTATTGGTTCAGTGGATGGTGTAAGAGACAGCTAAAGATATAGGTTGACGTGTTCTGTAGGCGACATATTAGCAACTGTTGTTGCTTTACCGTACCTTTTGGTTGAATCGACTGTAAGTTTTTGATCTCAATTTATTATTCATGCAATTTATTAATATAATAATGACATTTCAGGCAAAACAACAAACACAAAGGAATTTGACAAGCTTCTCTTATCTTTTGAAGAACATGATCAGAACCGACATCAAGAAAGGAAGTACGTAAGGTTTATACATATTTTTCAACATACGACTTTGTTTGACTTGCATTATTTTTGCACGTTTTAAAATGTTACTACGTGACATTACGACAGCATCACAGTCTAAGCAATTAAGTATTTTATCATCTTAGCGTTAATATTCACTTGTTTATGCACGTAAATCAATTCAGCGCGTTGAAACTTTATTTTCCAAATGTCGTTTGTCTTTATAACAACACAAATAAGACAAAGCAGCAAATCGATAACCAAATGGTAAAGGGGCTAGTCACAGACTTATATTGAACTAGATACCGCGAGTTCCTGCATTTGTATGAAAACCCAGCGTGTCACTTTTTCTCAACGGTAGGTATCGTCACATGAGCACTTTAGCGATGGGAATTGACAGGCCGAGTGAAACTCATTCAAAAATGATGTCTCCTTATTCAAATTATCCTGTCTCTAGGCAGTTAAACCTAATCTAAGTGTTATAAAACTAATTTAAATCGCGTCAAAGGAGGAGCATTGCTCTTCCTTTTGGCTCCATTTTGGCACGCAAAGTACATACATTTAGGTCATCTAGTTCGATATAAATCTGTGGGGCTAGTACACATTGGCCCATGCTGGCCCAATGCAGGCCAACTCCAATGTGTACAGGGGGTGTTGGCGTGTGTTGGCGTGTGTTGGCCGGACCGTGATTGGCCCGATTGCGAAGCCTGGCCCAACACCGGCGAATGTGTACTAGCCGCTTAAGAGTTTGCCGTCGCGCACAGACATGACTCAGTAAACCATTCCAAACTCTTTGAGGAAATATGAATTGTCAACCTAGAGTCCTAAGGTGTGACAGGGTGTTTTACCCCCCAAAACCTGCCCCGAATCAGAATATAACACTGTTCTTCGGAAGATCAGTAAGAGTAAGACAAACTTTTCACTCTGCCAGTTGTCATCTGACTTGCTCTCAGAGTTTTGTGTTGCTTAAGTGCGGTAGTTAAAAATTGTGTTTTTGTATTTAGGTGTGTTAAAAGTTATAGCCGTGAAAAGAAAATTCGCAATGTATTAAATAACATAGGTACATATATTATTTTGCTTGTTTCAAGGATTCTAAGACAGTTTCCTTAAAACGATATTACTGAAACCGGTTGTCAATATGGCTTACAAGTATTGCATTGTAAGCAAATAGTAAATGTAAACAATGTTGCTATGTAAAACATCGAAGTACTGCCCTCACGTCGGGTTTATAATTTTACTGGTCAGGCTATAGTGAAAAAAAGTGTTAGGGCAAACCTTGGTTAATCGGTGATAGTTAGGTTTTTTTACAATATAAAATTATCTATCAATTCAATTATTTTTGAAGTATTAGTTACTTATTAAAAGGTCATGAAATTGTCTACCATTTCTGAACTTATGATTAAATTGATGATTTATCAAATTAATATAATGACATTTTTATTAACACATATGATTAGTAGGTAATTTGGTGATATTCAGGTTAATATGTGACATGTGCTTGGTTATTTAGTGATACAGTCAGGTTAAGCTGTGATACAATTTTAAATCAGAAATAAAACACAATTTAATAGGTAATCAACACTAGGGTTCCGTAGCCAAATGGCAAAAAAACGGAACCCTTATAGATTCGTCATGTCTGTCTGTCTGTCCGTCCGTCCGTCCGTCCGTCTGTATGTCACAGCCACTTTATTCCGAAAATATGAGAACTATACTAATAAAACTTGGTAAGTAGATGTGCTCTGTGAACCGCATTAAGATTGTGACACAAAATTAAAAAAAAAGCAATATTTTTTTAGGGTTCCCCATACATGGAACTGAAACTC
>BHDV01014700.1:87051-98853 GCA_005406045.1 Adoxophyes honmai
CTGGGCAGGTCACGGCGCGACAGCAATAGATTTAGCAAATACCTATTTTTCAATTCCTTCGACCGGCATATTTCCTCTTAAAGCAGACGACGATTGCAAGAAAAATCAAATTTGGAACACGGAGTGAGCTTGTCACGCCGATGCGCAATTGTTTGTGGAATCTCATTTTGCCGCCATTTTAGCAGTTCTTTGTACGCCGTATAAATTTTAATAATATCTTAGAAAAAATCTCATTTTTTTACAAATTAATAAAAGAGTGCCGTTAATAAAATAAGCCCAAGATATCACAAAATAACTAATATGAAACTGCCATCAATATTTTTATCTACAAGGCAGCCTCAATAACGTTGTATTTCCTTGGCAAATATCTGTGTAGTGGTATTTGTAGTAAATTCGGCCGCCTAGTCGTAAATCAGTGGTCGGAAGAGGTGTTCCTATCAGCGACAGGGTTGCTGTACATCGGAACTTGGAGCTACGAAGCGAGGCAAAAACAACATCTCGGTTTACTAAGGTTTGTTTTTTTTTGTAATGGTACACTTCGATTACATGAGTCAGTCAACAATTTCGTATTTGGTTGTCTTGACATATCCTGAGTCACCCAGTAAAATTGACTAGTTGACTGAAAAAAACACGCAGTTTTTCTTTTATTTGGAAGTATACAAGAATATTTACATTATTAACCGACTTCAAAAAAAGGATGAGGTTCTCAATTCGTCGGAATCTTTTTTTTTTAATTTTTTTTTATGAATGTTCGCTGATTACTCGAAGACGCCTGGACCGATTTGGAAAATTCTTTTTTTGTTTGAAAGGGTATAGTTTCCAGGTGGTCCCATTGTCAGCATATCTTGACCTGATGATGGAATATGAGGGAAATCGAGGGCAACCCTCAAATTTTATAGGCACAGGTAATGTTTTTAGTACATTTTTCAAAGCTACACCAGTATTTATGTCTGGCAGTAAAAAAATGACTGAGCTGATGATGGAAGGTCAACTCCTTAATGCTTAGGAGTTAAATCAGGCCTGCTGGTGATGGAAGGTCACCCTCATTAGACAAATGCTTTCAGTATAGCCCAAATTTGAAGTCGGTTTTTTTTTTTAATTATTTTATTTTTAGTGTTCTTTGATACTCCCACCTGTAAAAATTTCAACTGTCTAGCTGTCGTTGTTCTTGAAACACAGCCTATTGACAGACGGACGGATGGACAGTGAAGTTTCAGTAATAGGGTCCCGTTTTTACCCTTTGGCTACGGAACCCTAAAAAGTGGGTGAGAATGACTTGTTCCATGACTATTATATTCTTAATTGGTTAAATCAACCCTTAGTCTCTTTCTACAACATCTATGGAGAGGAGTTATTCTAAACCCGACACAACACGGGTATGTAATAATTGCAGTAAAGTTGTCTTCATAAAAACGCGTATCAAGCCATAAAAATTATCTGCAAAACAAAGTTACCAAACTTCTGCTTCGTTTGCATTTTATCTCAGCAATCAGGCATTAAAAACCTCTAGGAAAGGTCATAATTTTTCAATGCTCTTCTCTCTTTCGCACGATTTATATCTTAACCTGTCACAAAGCCATTAAAACGGGAGCTCGCTTATCTTTTCATAAAACCTTATACTAATGTCATAATTTTTTGTCTCGTTTTTGGGAGGTAAGAGATTGCATATACATATAATTTTATTTTATCGAATATTTTGATTCCGAAAGAAAGCTTATTTATATTTTTTCTGCAAGACTCTACATCTCTACCAAAATATTTTATTTCCATGGAATAATTAAATACATAAACAAATTAAAAAAAATATCACGCCTTTTTTCCCAAATAAGATAAGAAGAGCACACGAAACGCTACATAGACAAAACTATGAATATGTTTTTTAGGATAAACAAGTTATTAAAAAAAACAACAAAATTAAAAAATATCCCCACCTAAAACTACCTATGTCTCCAAGAATACAAATTAGCATATGACACATCATCAAAAAGACGGTCATAGCATCGTCCTCAAGACGCTGGCCGCGCTACCCCGCTGAACGGCTATCCCTATAGTCTGAGATTGAATTAGAGATCAAAAATGTGAACAAACAACTGTCAATATCAAAGCCTTTGAAGCCAATAAAAAACCTTTTTTGTTACTAATTGATAGAATTGATATAATTGTATTACTTTTTTAACCACTTTTAGTTTTTTGATTCATAACAATAAAGCAATGGCAACACGTTTGTTCACATTTTTGATCTCTAATTCGATCTCAGACTATAGCCTTTGATCGAGTTAAGCACCAGTTCTAGAGTCACCTGATGCCAGAATCTGCCTTTTGCACGGGTCTTTTAGAGTCTTAGTACCTGATGACCACGGTCCCTTCATTTCTATAGCAAGCACCGCAAACTCATGGTTGTTGGCTCAATGTTTATGGCAATGGCTTCTGACATACTTCTCTCGCTTCACTCACATTCATTACTCTCGTCATACACGCTCGACTGTTTCGGGTACTCCTAATTTGGCCCCCCTTTAGTATATCATCGATCTGGTCGATATACGTTTTTCGGGGGCGCCCTCGACCGATTTGCCCTAACACACTTCCCTTGTAAATTTGCTTACATATCCTTGCTTCATCCATTCTCTCCACGTGCCCAAACCAACGCAGCATACCCTTCTCTATCCTTGTTATAATACTCTCTTTCAGACCACACTTCTCTGTAATCACGCTATTACGCACCCTATCAGTAAGTTCGATACTACTCATGCTTCGCAAAGAACGCATCTCAACCGCATTCACTCTACTTTCATGTCTCTTCTGCCACACCCAACTCTCGTTGCCATATATCAAAGTAGGCACTAGCACACCGTTGTGAATAGCCAGACGAGCATTCTGTCCTGATTCATACTAGTATTAACAAAAAATTACGTCAACGTCTCCAGTCCGTAAATACTTTGTGTTACCTGTTATCTGCCCAGAGCAAAGGATGTTTATTGCCAGTAGAAAAATAATCGCTTCCGAGCTTTGATATAGCCGGGCAAATATTTGCAATTTTTGTTTGTTCATCTTTTGAGCGTACTCGTAATGTTCTATTAGAAGAAAGGTGGCTTATGTTGGATTCTCTTGGGTTTATTTTCGTAACTTGGCAAAGGTTTTGTGTTGAATTGACCTATATTTTATTTTGTACAGTGCTTCCTCGAATCTACCGACAGACGGTTAGTAAATATTTTTAATAAAGACTCTGTATGTTTACCTCTATCTCTGCAAGATGTTAGGCCGATATAAAAGTACTTAATTTCCAATCTGGATATAGGTGTTTTGGCCATGTTAGTTTATTTAAGACACAATTATGACAATCGTAATCAACCAAATTCAAAGGTTTTTACCTAAAAAATCTACATTAAACTTAATGTATCGTTAACTTTCAATAGTGAAGGCACATCACAATTTCAGAAATACAATAAACAGGCAACACTGTCAATGTCAATGTAATTTTAGTATTGCAATTAAAAAAACTATACCCCTTTCCGGCCGAGAAACTCTTTTTGCAAAAATGTTACTACAATGCCAATGATTTGTATTGTTTTGCTCCGTAATCTATGAGAAAAATACGAAAAAAAATCCTGTTGCTCTAAATCATCCTAAAACTTAACTGCACGATCGTGTGGGTTCGGACTTTACACGTGAAATGCACAATCGAGCAAAAACTCAAAAAACACACATTTTTATTAAAATAAGTTTGTTTTTATATTGTTATAATTAGTCTCAAATTACTCATTATTTATTATTACATAATTAAGTCTCAGAAACCGAAATTTAAATTCTTTATAACATCAATCACAATCAATTACTAAGTATTTTTGAATTTTATCGTCAAACTCGGGTAAGTGATCATATCCATCGTATATCAGAGGCTTAGCAGCCTTTTGGTACTTTGTTGCTATCACTGGCATCCATCTGGCATCTCATATCTGGCATTGGATTCCATTATTGAGTGCGACGTCTCTTTTTTGGTATTTTGCCTTACATTTCTTGGAGTTCGAAGCGAAAATTGCGCAGATACAAATCTAAATTTCGGTTTCTGAGACTTAATTATGCAATAATAAATAATGAGTAATTTGAGACTAATTATAACAATATAAAAACAAACTTATTTTAATAAAAATGTGTGTTTTTTTGAGTTAACGTGTCACGTGTTAAGTCCGAACCCACACGATCGTGCAATTTTTTTTTAACAGCTTACATTTCGCGTGAAATGATAAGTATACTTCTACATTTCTATTGATTTATTAAGTTAACCTCGTTATATATGCGAATCGTGCATTAAATTACCACCAAATTATCAAAATAATACAAAAATATGTACTTATGTATTGTGCTACTCCCGTCAAAAAACGCCGCCATAGTCGGGAGTGTCGTGCGACCGGCAGACACTAGAAACTTACCCTTTTCACATGCTGCGAGTGGCGCTAGTATCTGCACGATCGATCGGTATCGTCTTGGTCGCGAAAAGATGATTTGCGCGCACTCAGGATTTTTTTTAAGCTATTTGCACGCTTGTATCGACTCGGCCGGAAAGGGATACAAAGATTTAAGTTTAACAATCAAATATCTGCCTCCTCGTCACACTCTCGACTACCGTTCTGAGCCTAAGTTTGGATATTATGCAGTAATCTTATGTAAATTAGAGTAAAAGCTTAATAACTACGCTTTAGAGCTTCCGTTCCGCCGTGAACTTACAATGGTAAGCTTTTAATATCGCTGTCAAGCGCAAGCTCGTTTCGTAACGTTATGTTTTATGACTGAAGTAGTATTCTGGGATACTTCACATAATTCTAAAATTTTCGCTCTCTTTGAAGTTGCTTTTGCCGCATATTGGAACTCTACATACATACATCACGCCTGTATTCCTTAAACGGGTAGGTAGAGCGCACGAAACGCTACATAGACAAAACCATGACTATTCCTTGTTTTGAGGCCTCTTGGCGGGTATAATAATGACAGGCTGCTAGACTCTCGCCTAACATATACCTTAACCTAATCTCCTTAGTCGCCAATTACGATATCCACGGAAGAAATAGAGAGGTGTTATTCTAAACCCGACACCACACGGAATGAATGGAACTTTATGCTTTTCGTCAATGTTTACGAGTCCATTTTTTTTTAGTACTTCCAGGAGTTTGTCCACTCCGCCGTTTAGACCGGCCACAAACATTCGAAAAAATTCCGTTTTGGAATCTCGAATCGGAAAATTGAACGCAGTCAATCCATACCAAATCTATGGACCGCCACATACAGACGGAAGCTTTCCGTTCGGAATTCCGAACGGAATTTTTCCGAATGTCCTGGCTGGTCCATAGATGTCGTATGGATCTAGTGCGTTCGGACAGTCCGATTCGAGATTCCGAATCGAGATTCCGAAACGGAATTCCGTATGTATGTGGGCGGCCTTATGTCCGCTTCGCCGGTGAGACCTCGCGAAAAGGCTAAGGCACGCAGGTAGCGGTAGAAAGAGACAGCAATATTTTTACACCCAGACATGTACGTAGTGCTATTACCTATTCTGGCGTTTTGCTAAAGACTACCTACCCTCTTTATAAAATTTACCTCTTTCTTAAGCTGAAAATAAAATTTGCTTGTGATTTGGTACCCACTCAACAAAAAAATAAAGCTAATGATTGTAAATTTTGGATGCAGATGTTTGAGGAAGAATATTTGCAATATTATTGTTAGGAAAATTACTTGTATTTTCTTAATTTAATAAAAATATCACAATTTTAAAATTCATGTTAGGAACAAAGATTTTGCTAGAGTTTTCAAGTAGCTCAGCCATCAGAATACTCCGTCCTGTTTCAAAAAGGTACCCTGACAGTTGTGGTCTCAACCTTTGTAGTGTGGCATTATTTTAATGTGAAGGGCACCAAGGGACAGAAGGACGACTCTAAAGGCGTTAAAGGGCAAAATGGTGTGTTAAAATGTACAATAGGCAAGATGAGAATTTCTCAAAACTTTTGCCGCGACTTTTTTTCTTATTTTTTTCCGCGACTTTCCACCTCTTACATTCCTCTCCTACTTCGTCCAGGGCTTACTCAAAATCTTTTTCTGTGCAAGCTACAGACATAAATGATATCCATGGATTTTAACAGCTCCTCTAGCGGTCATTTGCTGAATACAGCTAAATATTCTTTCATCAGACCAAACCTCTAGTCAGTGTTGAATAAATTGCTAACTCAAGAATAAAAGTGTCTTAAGAGGTCAAGTACGCCTAATAGCGATATTTCAGACGACGGTCACTTATCTATTGAATAAATGAGTTGATTTTTCTATACTCTAAGATAAGTGCTCGATTAAAAACAAATCGCAAAATCAACTCAAATCAATCGATTAAATCTACAAACACATATGAACAAGACACACAAGAATTATGTTCAGAATAAATTCTTATCAGTAATTAGCATTTTAATGTACCTACTATCGAACCAACTGATTCCTGACCCACCGCAGAACGTTGTCACAATAAACGTCATAAACATTTCCTTTGTCAATCAATGCAATGTCACTATGACGTTCACTGTGATGGAATGTTCTGCGATGAATCAGGAATCAGTTGGTTCGATTGTATTATACACTGGTGTGATAACCAAAACTTTGATTTTATGCACTAAAATATGACCTAGGGCCCCAGAAAGCTGGCCAGCTAGCCAGCTGAGGTAGAGTAGACTGTCTCTCATTACCAGACACATACTTAGACAGTGACAGGTATAGTCTATTACAAGCGCGATGTGACTCGCGCGTTGTGCTAGACGTTTAGTTGCCATCTCTGTCTTGCTTGGATTTAAACCAATAATGTTGTCCGCGCCGTATCTACACTTATTACAATAATTATTATAAAGAGGAAAACTTTGTTTGTTTGGTTGTAATGAATAGGTTCTGTAACTACTGGACCGTTTTTAAAAATCCTTGCACCATTCGAAAGCCACATTATCCACGAGTAACATAAGCTAAATTTTATTTTGAAATAAAAAAGAATTCTGTTAAATGTTTGGGTTTAGATATCTACATCTACACTAACATTATGAAGAGGAAAACTTTGTTTGTTTGTAATGAAGGCTCAGAAACCTACGACCCCAAAATCCAAAATTTACGCGAACGAAGTCGCGGGCGGAAAGCTAGTGTAACATAGTTAGATGTGGCAGGCCCCTTAACCACCAGACTTGGAATAAATACGATTTTCTTTGCAAGAAAAGTTTAAAGACTTCAAGCCGAAGTGATAGGACGGTAAGAAGGCGCGGTCTCCAGAAGTCTTGGCATTGTGAGTAAATATTAAGTCGGGAAACTTAAGCCTGAAGTGGGAATGCCAACTACGATCAACGGAATAATGGTTTTAATGGAAGTTTGTGAAGTATGAGCGATATTACCAACCTTCAGATTTTTTTAATAGGTACAGATTTTAAGTAGGTGTCCGTGGGTGTCGTAAGAGTCGACTCTGGGAAAGGGTTAGTGTATTGTGGGCGACGGGCTAGCAACTTGTCACTGCAATATCACGTTTAACCATATGATTACCCTGAAATTGCTAAACGTGGCACTGGATTTTTTAATTCATGTGCTCTGCCTACCCCTCTTGGGAATACGGGCGTGAGAATATGTATGTGTATGTATTTTATAAGTAGGTAATAAACTAAACTGGGACTGTGTTCTGTCTTAAAGGGATGCAATAATGTTTAACTTACAAAATAATATGCATTTGTAAGCTATCGATATATTGGTACTTGGGTCGGCAGATAAACATTTGTAAAATAAGTGTAAAGAAATTACCTTTCTTTAAGTAATTTGTCTGTAGATAAAACAGTCCGGATCTACTCTCGGTCATAAACAGATGGCGCCACTGACGTTACAAGTGTCATAGCGGTATAGTCGATAAAACAGAGAAGTGTTTTCAATATGGTGATAATAACCAAACAATAATTAAGACGAACCGATATAAAAGGAATCGAAGACTAATTAATAGACTTTGAATGTCGTTTCTTTGATTTTCAGGTTGATTGTTTATTTAGATTGTATTGTTTTAAATGTTAAAAGTGTAAACTTGTAAGTACTAAATAAATCTTTGATTTTCAGAGCAACACAATACGTTTATTATTGAGTACGAAGATTCCTAAGTTTACAGACGAATAATTGTCTTATAAAACGACATTTATTGTTACAAGCAAAGGAAGATGGACAAATTAAGGTTTAATTTTGCAGTATTAGCCGCAAGTGACGGCAAAACAAATTTAATTTGCGTAACATCAATCGAAACACCCGATGGACGTGTATACGATGTACCTGATGAATTTAAAAATGCAAACAAACATACAGGTATAATTGCTTCAGAAGTCTATGCGAAAATTAAGAATTCGCTAAAAAAGAGACATCAGACACGAAAAATATGGATTCCACTGACAGATCAGTTACGGATAATTTACTTAGATGAAGGCGAAAATGTACAGTTTGGCGATCAATATTTAGATGAAATTTCGGCGGAAACCAAATCTTCCAACAACAATTCGACTTCCAATATAAATTCGGCATCAGAGCACAAAAATATAGTAAAAATAGCTGAAAAGTTTTTATTAGAAAAGTTTTCGGGTAGAACGTCAAACGTGAATCAGTGGATTAGAGAATTTGAAACTGAGTGTGAACGATTTGAAATACTACACGATGAAACAAAAATCGAGATTTTAAAACATCTTCTTGAGAAACAATGCTTAGACTGGTACACAAGTATGTTAATAAAGTTTACCGTTAAATCAGAATGGAGTATGTGGAAAAATACTTTTTGTGAAACATATGGTAATAAGGGATGGTCTCAAGTAAAATATGCCTATACATTCAGATATCACACGGGTTCCTTATTGGAATATGCCACAAAAAAAGAACGCCTATTACTAGAAGTAAACAAAGACATCGACACACAAACACTAACAAACTTGATTGTGATGGGTTTACCTGATTTTGTCATGGATAAAATTGATAGGGCATTAGTTACATCAACTGCAAGCCTGTGTAACGAAATTGACAAACAAGAGTATGCAGTAAATAAAAAGAATTTAACCAAAATTAACATGAATAACTATGACAATAAGTCCAAAATTGAGAAAAAACAAGCATGTAAAACATGTGAGAAGTTAAACAAAGGAGTCCGTTATCACCCCGAAGAAAAATGTTGGTTCAGACACGTTACTGATCACGAAAACAGAAAAAAATACATGAAAAATGTAAACAATACTGTGTTGGATATTGAACTAAACGATGATGACCAAAAAAACGAGTGATTACACCATTGATCAAAGTCAAACTAACATTAAATGAGCAGATAGAAATATTTGGTATCTACGATTCGGGTTCAAACGTATCACTGATAAATTCCAAATTATTAAATATTAAAAAGAAAAATAAAGATGATTTCAAGAATGCAAATTTAGTAACAATCAATGGTGTAAAAAGGACACAAGGTTTGACAACAATAAAGATTAAAATTTTTAATATAGAAAGAAATGTTGATGTTTACATAGTGGATGGAAAAGAATTTCAATATGATTTCCTAATTGGACTTGATATCATAAAAGAATTTTATCTGGTTCAGGATGAACATTTGAAGATTACTCAAAAACAAGAAGAAATAACTACAAATAAGGAACCCAATTACAAAAGTAGTTCTAGCAAAGAGGAAAATAAAAATGAGATTTCCATAAATTTCAATGAACACGTCAAAGAAGAGGATTTTAAAATAAATATGAATAACTTGAATTCTCAACAAAAAACAGAGATAAATCAATTGATTAACGAGTATAAGTCGAGATTTGCGAGAGATAAATACGACGTTGGAAAAGTACAAGACTATGAAGCCCGGATTGATCTGCTAGTTGATAAGTACTGTAGCAAAAGGCCATACAGATGTTCTGTAGAGGATAAAAAGGAAATAGAAAAGCAGGTGGGAAAATTACTCCAAGAAAATCTAATAGAAGAATCATACAGTCCTTTTGCAGCGCCCGTTACCTTAGCTTTTAAAAAAGAAGATCAGAAGAAGACCAGGTTGTGCATCGATTTTCGAGAACTAAACAAGATAGTATTGCCACAAGCACAACCATTCCCATTGATCGAGGACTTGGTGACTAAAACGCGGAACTGCAAATATTTCTCCACATTAGACGTGAATTCCGCATTTTGGTCTATTCCACTAAGAATCGAAGACAGAAAAAAAACAGCATTTGTTACTCAAGAAGGCCATTTCCAATGGACCTGTCTACCGTTCGGCCTGAAGACATCTCCCGCTATTTTCCTAAGGATATTGAGTAATATACTAAGAAAACATAAATTAAGTGAATTCGCCGTAAATTATATAGACGATATACTGATATTCTCTAAAACATATAGTGAACATATTAAGCACTTAAAACAATTACTGGAAGCCATAAAGTGCGAAGGATTCAGACTAAAGTTCACAAAATGTACATTCGCTGCAAATTCTGTTAAATATCTTGGTCATATAATTGAAAATAACACAGTTAGACCACTGAGAGATAACTTGATTTCTATACAGAAGTTCCCAATACCGATATCACAAAAAAACGTTAGACAATTTTTGGGAAAAATTAATTTTTATCACGAATATATACCAAAATGTACATTAATTTTAAAACCACTACATAATTTATTAAAGAAAAACCAAAAGTTTATTTGGTCAGCAGACTGTCAAAGTTCATTTGAGGAAATAAAAAAAACTACTATGTTCACAACCAATTTTGGAAATATATGACCAAGACCTACCAATTAACATATATACCGATGCATCACTGGAAGGCATTGGAGCAATATTAAAGCAAATACAGCCAAATGGAAAAGAAAAACCAGTTGCATATTTCTCGAAAAAATTGAACGAAGCACAAAAGAAAAAGAAAGCTATTTATCTAGAATGCTTAGCAATTAAAGAGGCTGTTAAATATTGGCAGTACTGGCTGATGGGAAAAGCTTTTACAGTATACTCTGACCACAAACCATTAGAAAACATGAACATTAAATCAAGAACTGATGAAGAATTAGGAGAATTCACGTATTATCTCTCTCAATATGATTTTAAAATAAAGTATGCGCCTGGGAAAGAAAATTTAGAGGCTGACTGCTTAAGCAGAAATCCGGTACTGGAAGCAATAGATGATACAGATGAACAATTAAAGATAGTTAATTTTATACAATTACAGGATATTGTTACGGATCAAGAAAAAAATGAAGCTTTACAAAGTAATAAGAATAAATTAATACATAGACACAACATATACTATAAAAGAATTAATAAACGAGAGAAAATAATTTTATCCGAAGAATTCAGTATAAGGCTTATAGAACAAATACATAACAAAATGGGTCATATCGGTGTAAAACAAATTCAAAAGAAAATTGGAAAAATATATACAGCAAAAAATTTAACCAAAAATATAATTGATTTTTGCAAGAAATGTGAAATATGTATAAAAAATAAAACAAGAGGCCAAGTGAAATATGGATTAATGTCACACTTAGGTCCTGCTTCGAAACCATTCGAGATTGTCTCTATAGACACGATTGGGGGCTTTGGAGGCACACGGTCAACGAAAAGATACCTACATCTGCTGGTGGACCATTATACTAGATTTATGCTTATATCCTTACCTCAAAGACTCAAAATGCAAAAGATTTTATAAAACTTATCAATAACGTAACCAGTCCTAATGAAATTGGCATGATCCTGAGCGACCAGTATCCAGGAATAAATTCCAAGGAATTTAAATCATTCTTGAATGA